>CALYDF020002990.1:0-44125 GCA_944474145.2 Dicrocoelium dendriticum
AATACTAGGAAGGTTGCAACCCCTTAGTAAAAGGCAAAAAGTTGGAAAGGGTCAACTCACAGTTTAATCACAGTCGAGTTCGAGTCGTAGGTTGCGCTATACCTGTAGCACACGTCGAGCACAATGGAAATAGACGTTCGATAATAATTCCGAATATACTATCCGATTTTCAAGCAGACTGGACGGCACCGTACACACGCAGAAGCAGCACAGCCAGAAATCAGCACGACGGAACGCGGGGCGCGAAGAAGTGTATATTAATCATTAATTCAAACAAACTGTACAAAAGATGTCATGATAAAATGGATGACAAGAAAGACAAAATGCAAAAGATTAATAACCACTACATAACTCCCCCCGTAGAGCGTGAACTGGTAAGGTAACGCTCGATATAGCTATTTAGGGAACAAACTCAGCTAGTTTGGAGGGGAAAGACACAGAACGTCCTGAACGTGTGTGTTTGGGATCATTCGTTGGGCGAGCGCATGGAGGTGCTGGAGCATTGGAAGCGGTCGGTTGACCAACAGGGGGTAACGAATTGGGATCAGTCAAAGTAACGGCAGGCTCAACATAAGCGGGTTTAAGACGGTCAATACTCACAGATTCTTTCGAGCCATTCCTTTCCAGTATGAAGTATTTAGGTTTTCGTGACAACACTTTGAAAGGACCTTCATAAGGGGGTGTCAACGGCTTGCGAACTGCATCAATGCGAATGAAAACAAAAGGACAAGTGTGTAAGTCCGGATGAATTCGTTGTTCGCGGGCAGTGAAGCGAGTAGACGTAGGTCGAACTGTTCGGAAGTGTTGTTTGAGACGTTCGGCGTAGGACACAGGATCTATCTCACCAGTGACTCGGGAATCCAAAATCATCTCGCCTGGAAGTCTGAGAGTGGTGCCAAAGACGAGTTCGGCAGGGCTGCATCCAATATCCTCTTTGACGGTATTACGGATACCAAGAAGGACAGCTGGGATGCGTTCAGACCAATGTGGATCAGGTGAATTAGCTGTGATGGCGGCTTTAAGCTGTCGATGGAAACGCTCGACAAGGCCATTCGAAGCGGGATGATAAGCAGTTGTTCGAATGTGGGTACAACCCAAAAGGCGATTCAAGTCACGGAACAAGGTGGAAGTGAACTGAGATCCTCGATCTGTAGTGATCGTAGATGGTACACCGAAAAAGGAAATCCATGAATCGAAAAATGCACGGGCAACAGATTCTGAAGATATGTCACGTAAAGGAATGGCGTGCGGCCAACGAGTAAAACGATCAACACAAGTCAAAATGAAAGTGAAATTGTTCGACGGAGGAAGCGGTCCGACTATGTCTAGGTGGACATGTCTAAAACGTGCCTCAGGTAGTGAGAAAGTTCCGGGGGCAGAAATAGTGTGTCTGTGTACTTTGCTGCTCTGGCAGCTGAGACAGTGTTTAGCCCATTGACGGATATCAGAGCGCATACTAGGCCAGATGAAACGATCAGTAATCAACTTCACAGTAGATCGAATGCTAGGATGCGATAGTCCGTGAAAATGGTCAAAGACGGTTCGCCGGAAAGACTGTGGAACAAACGGTCTTGGCTTACCGGTGGAGACATCGCAGTAAATCCTTGCGTCTGAGTTTAAAATTGGTAATTGCAAGAATTTCAATGTGGTATTCGATCGAAGCTGAGCGAGTTCAGGATCGTTGTTCTGGGCAACAGACATTTCCTCAAGGTCTATTGGTGAGGACGACAGTTGATGTATGTGAGCACGTGAAAGTGCATCAGCGACAACATTATTTGGACCATCAAGGTAGCGAATGTCGACACAAAATTGTGAGAGGTAATCCAGATGTCGTGTCTCTCTCGGAGAATAGCGATCGGAAGCGGCGCGAAAAGCGTAGACCAACGGCTTGTGGTCCGTCAGAATTACAAAACGTCGTCCTTCAAGGACGTGACGAAAGTGCTTGACGGCCAAGTACATCGCGAGAAGTTCGCGACCGAAAGTACTGTACCTCGTTTGTGCTGGTTGTAGCTTCCGAGAAAAGAAAGACAACGGCTGAATCTCCTTGCCAATTAGTTGTTGAAGTACAGCACCGACAGCGGATTGTGAAGCATCAGTCTTGAGGACGAGAGTAGCTTTCTCGTCGGTGTCCAAGTAGCTCAGGGAAGTTACCTGGCTTAACTTCTGCTTGATGGCAGCAAACGCTGTTTCGGCTTCTGGCGTAATGATGAACTTCTTTGGATTACCTTTAAGTAAATCAGTCAAAGGCTGAAGAACAGCAGCACAATTGTCAATGAATCTTCCGTAATAATTAACCATGCCAAGGAATCGGCGCAGGTTTTTAACGGATTGGGGCAGTGGATAGTCCATGATTGCCTGGGTTTTCTCAGGGATGGGACTAATGCCTTTGCTATCGATTTTGTGACCAAGAAAATCGACGGAAGATTGACCAAATAGGCATTTATCAGGATTAATGGTTATCCCGTGATGGTCGAAGCGTTCAAATACTTGTCGGAGGTGATTCAAGTGCTCTTCTGGCGTGGCACTGGCTATGAGAACATCGTCAATGTAGACAAAAACAAAGTCTAGACCACGGAGGACCTGGTCCATGAAGCGCTGGAAGGACTGTGCCGCATTGCGAAGGCCAAAAGGCATACGAGTGAACTCGTACAAACCGAAAGGTGTGATAACGGCAGTTTTACCAATGTCCTCAGATGCCATTGGAATTTGATGGTATGCTCGTACAAGGTCAATCTTGGAAAAGACTGATTTCCCGGACAATCCCAATGAAAAATCATGAATATGAGGGATAGGGTATCTGTCGGGAATAGTAACGGCGTTGAGTGCCCGGTAATCACCGCATGGACGCCAATCACCGGACTTTTTGGGTACAAGATGAAGCGGAGAAGCCCAACAACTGTTGGACGGGCGAATGATTCCGAGGTTGAGCATGTGCTCAAATTCGCGTTTAGCCGCTTGGAGCTTGTCAGGTGGAAGACGTCTCGGTTTGGCTGACACGGGTGGACCTGTGGTGACGATATGATGACAGACCTCGTGTTTAGGCTCGGTGGAGTCGGTATTAGAACGGACCAAAGACGGAAATTGCTGAAGCAATGAGGAATACGGCGTAGAGTCTGGCATGAGTACGCGAAGTCCAACGGAAGTGACTGGGGCGAGATGGCAAGGGACAGTGAGCGAAGTGCTGTCGTCCCGTAACTTCCTGCAACGTAGGTCGACAACGAGGCCGAATTTGCTAAGGAAGTCGATGCCAAGTATGGGTTTCTGGACATCAGCGATGGTAAAGATAAAAGGAAAGTCGCGTCGTAAACCAAGGCTTAGGTGTAACAGCTTTTGGCCGTATGTCGCGATCTTGGTCTGGTTAGCCGCCTGTAACGTAAGTCCGGCTTGTTGCAGAGGGCGTTTTTCCAACGAACGTGGGATAACGCTGATTTCTGCGCCCGTATCGACCAAAAAATGAAGTTTAGTCGTGGAGTCGAACACGTACAGAAGGCGACTGAGGATTTGGCCAGCGACAGCCGTCGCCATTACTGGCTGGCTTTGGCGTTTCCCGGTTGCGAATTCGGAGTTCCTTTCGGATATTTGCATCCCGGGCGACAGTTACGTGCTGATTTACCGAAGCGACGGTGGAAATAACAGTACGACCGCTGACGTGAGCGTGATGTGCTGCGGCGCGGATCACGAGGACTTCTTCGGCTGGTAGTGCGTTCACGTCGAATAGCAGACATGCTGAGTTCTAGGCGGGATATTCTATCGTTTATCGAATCAAGCGTAGTGCTAGGGGATGAGCTGGCTGTGGTGGACTCAGTTAGATGATTAAGAGTACTCTTAAAGAAACATTCGTGCGTTTTGTCCGCGGCTTCTGCGAGCTTCTCCAGCGTGATATCGTCGTTAAGAACTGATAATATCGCTGTGATGTTTGCCGGAAGACATTTGGTCCAAAGTTGGCGGAGTATGGAATCGTCGAGTTTCGACGAACCAACTAGGGAACGCATGTGCCTTAGAAGCTGGGATGGGGTGCGATCTCCAAGCTCGACGCCGGAAAGTAACTGTTGCAGACGAGCTTCATCAGACGCAGTTGTGCGTTTAAGGATAGCGGCTTTGAGTTTATCATACGGTGCTTCTACAGGCATAGGATCGAGGATATCAATGACTTCAGATGCAATGGAAACAGGTAAGCGCGAGACGACGTAAGAAAACATGGAAGACTGTGAAGTGATCTTACGACATCGAAAAGTGGCTTCCACCTGAATAAACCATACGCGTGGATTGGAAATGTCAAAGTTAGGAAGCGAGAGTTCGACGGAATTGTCCGTAAAAACACATGGGGTCTGGTTAGACATGACTAAGAAAAAATACGTGTTCAAAAAAAATAAGGCAGGGTCACCAATTTATGTAGTGGTCGAAAAATACTAGGAAGGTTGCAACCCCTTAGTAAAAGGCAAAAAGTTGGAAAGGGTCAACTCACAGTCTAATCACGGTCGAGTTCGAGTCGTAGGTTGCGCTATACCTGTGACACACGTCGAGCACAATGGAAATAGACGTTCGATAATAATTCCGAATATACTATCCGATTTTCAAGCAGACTGGACGGCACCGTACACACGCAGAAGCAGCACAGCCAGAAATCAGCACGACGGAACGCGGGGCGCGAAGAAGTGTATATTAATCATTAATTCAAACAAACTGTACAAAAGATGTCATGATAAAATGGATGACAAGAAAGACAAAATGCAAAAGATTAATAACCACTACAAAAGCAGTAAAATATCCATAATGATAGATTTCAGTTAAGACCAGCAGCTCTTCCTTTATTTAATTAAAGTTTGCACTATTACTGTGGTTTTCAACCTTTATGCAGTCGCCATTTTTACATGCCTTACTTAGGAGGTGCCTTTCACAGTTGCATAACCATCCGAATATACAAGTATACCCAGTACAGTGATCTTGTAGTCACGTTGTTCACAAAGGTGAAGTAACAGATTGCTGTCTTTTCGTTGCTAAACTAGGCGACTACGTCAGTCAGGATTCAAGGATTAAGATTGTATATCCAAGTAAACTAATTTGCGACGTTTTTGACTATTTTAGTATACTGTTTATTATAACGCTGATGCCAACAGATTAACCTCAGACATTATACGAAATAATGTGCACCGGTATAGAGTTAAAAGCCACATATACATAAGATAGTTCTTTATTCGTTGAACAAAACCTGCTATCACTCAAACACACCAACTGAACAGCTCTAACAGTCAAGCAGCAATGCTTAATATGGAGGCAAATGTACTATTGCAGCAGCGCACAAGTGGCCCTTTGATTGCTATGAGTATTGTATAAATATATACAAATGAGTGAATGGTGAACCAAACGTCAGGGTATACACAAACTTTACTAAAAATATAACAGTGGATATAGGTGCGCTCCATACTACCCAGACCTACGGAGAATTCCCTAGTGTTACCTTTTTGATATAGCCGTGAGCCAGAAAGGTTTAGAGGAGAGCTGGCCAAATAAGCGCATTTCCTACGCTGTATTATACTTGGTGACGCATATGCAAAAATAACATGACTAATAATGTATGGTAGATATTGTATCTGCAGTATCTATCAAAGGCATTCTTGAAGCCATGCAACTGCACTGATAAGCAATTACTCTGCTTAACAACTACATGCACTACAGAAGACGGACTTTAAAGTACAAACACTTTTAAGATACCCGGATCATTATAAGCGTGATGAAAGGGAAATAATAAAAAAGCTGGTAAGATGGCCATAAACTTACTAGCTAGCTTTTATAGTTTTAGGCCTGTTAAGTTCGCTCACATGGCTGTGAACTATCACTTGTACCTTGATGGGCTTCAAAATTATCTTATTGGTGGCATTTTATTTGAACAAATAACTGCAAGCAAATGTTATTGCATGAAGATTAAAACTTCTTGATTTAAACAGAGATGCTCCAAGAAGGGTCTATAAGCGTATTGCACAAATGCTATGAATAGTTTGTTTGATTTGGTGATGGTAAACAACTGTCAACTCCAAGCCTAATACTTATCACAGTAAACTCGTATTTTCGACGGCTAATCACCCCAATGAAACACATAGAAATAAATGGCATGAAAGTAAGTCTGTACAGGGTATATTTAATAACCTTGCCCAAAGTAAGTAAAGCAGGCATGATTCCTTCTTCATGTACTATTTTACACGCGAACCTTAAAGGCTAATATCTAAATGACTAAGTATTTTAAAAATAGAACTCATTAGTACATTAAGACGGGTTTGTTATCCTTTTGCGTTCGTAGTTAAAAGCATCTGTTGTTAAGTTATAACGAGGAAACAATGCACATTTAGGCCGTGGTTTGTGAATAAGTCCAAAATTCTTTAGATATTTTGACATGAGGCTAAGTTTTATGATAGACCAAAGGGCCATCTAGTTTTACTTACTGAGCGTAATATCTAACGGACTTTCTCACCTATTTTTTGCAACACTCAAGCAAGGTTAAGTAAAAGAATACGTTTAATATGATGATCTATATGTATATATTAGTAATTAGTTAACAACTTAACGGCTGTTTAGTTCGAAAAATGCATTTGGTTGAAGAAGCTTAAAATGTAAAAAGCAAGCTAGTCAATAGCGCCGCTGCTTATGTTTTTAATACAGCAATAAAAATCAGACTGACTTTTCCAGTTATGATATATCACAGTGCCTAAAAGGTGTCTACGATAAAATAAGTAATAAGTAAACATTGGATATTTGATATTTGATTAAACTAGCTTATTCTGGCATTTAGGATAATTACAGTAAGTAAGTGTGTAGGATTGAACGCAATAAACACCAACACAGCATGTATAATGGCATAATATTGTATCTTATCGGCAACGAAGAGAGCACAACAGTGGCTGACATATTCCTGCAACGATTGTGACAACCAAAAGTAATAGCGTTTTCTAAACATTCAGGTTCGCAAATACTTGCCGTGTATTACTAGCATCCGCATGTCCCAGAATTACATGCATTCATACGAGTATAAAGTATAGCAATATGGAAAGTGCTTGAGTAATTAATCAAGAAATACCAACAACGGCGTTAAATGCATCAACCATAGTATTGAGTACGAAGAGATCATGATGCCTCAGCTTGGCTATTTTGCTATCTCAATGAAGAACAGAAAAAAAAAAAAGACCAGATGGGTAACAGCCTCTAAAAGCAGAGGCTATCCAAGTATCATACTAAGGTTACTAATAGTACACGATATTCCAATTTAAAAACATTCCTCTGCTTCATTGTTTACATTTATTCATACTTTTAAATTCGCCAGTAGTTGCTGTCTTGAAGATATGGCTACCCCTTCTAAAATTTACTTGGCCTGAACGTGATACAATGAATACAATATGTAACCAGCAGCCTATAGTAATAAAGTATCTTTGAATTAAAAATTAGAAGTTTGTTACGGAGTATGGGCATTTCCTAACGCACAGGGTGGTAGGTAAACATCACACCATGAACAAAGAGTCAACGGCATTGATAAACAACCAGATTTCTATACAAAGTTTTCTAATTTCGTTCTAAATGCACATGAACAAAGTGAAAATAAAGCAATATCATCCATCGCAATAATTTTATGATGTTTCCCACGTTGTATTGAAAAGGCAATAATATGGCAACCGAAACTTAAACGAAAGGACAATGAAGTATACCACTTTTGTTTCTCAGTACCAATCTAAAATTGGGCAATAAAATTTGTGAAAAATGGATACAGGCGTACTTCCAGGCATAATTTTACACAAGAAGCTATTTAGGTCTCCCCTTATGGGTATATGTTCTTGACTACAAATCCATAAAAGGCCGTATATTCAGCTCAACGAACTATTTTCATAAAGGCACAAAAAACCATTAATACATTTCAGATGTTATGTATTTGCCAAATACGTACTTTTGATCATAATAATGGATTAAATATTGGTGTGGGCATAATTTTGTCAAAAGCTGGGAAAAAGACCTTAGTTAGTATAACGTTTATGCGGCAAAACCGAATATGCTAGGAGCCAATACTGAAGGGCCGAGTATAAAAATATTCTGAGACTCACACTTTTTTCATTTTCATTTTCCATCTTCAAGTGCAAGATTTTGAGCAACAAATTTTCAGTAATGTATGTGTTTGATTAGACAAGTATCAGAACAGTAAAACATAACAATATAAGCGTATTAAAGGAGAAAACTGCAACCAGTTTCAATAAGGTTTTCCATCTCAAGTGAGAACGAAAACTAATTTAGGTATCCGTAGGTAGCGCTCTTTAGGTCATGCAGTGTTAAATGATTCAAGCACCAGTTCAAGGTCAAAAGTAATAGCTCTTCGTACGAGACATAAATTATCATGAAAACCTTAGTAATGAAGTAAGCGTTGCTACAGCAACTTTGAACGCATAGTTCGCAGCAGTATTTTTGTTAGTGCGAATAAATGTGGAGTTCAAAACGCATTGGCGCGCGACGTAGCTTGAATCGTTACATTAATGGCATCCTCACTATTTTCCCTTACAGCAAGTCTGTCTTGCGCAGGTACCAAAGAATGACAAAAGCGAGCAGTCTGTGCTCAAGGCTAGTTTCTCTCGTCCCTATTTAGCATACGTTCATTTTTTTAATAGGACTATGTTTTCCGTAGTAAAACATCTTATTAAACCTACTTCCTTTTATGTTGAAAAGGTGACGACTTTGCCTGGGAACAAGGTAGTACAATGCCGTAACCGACAAAACGGTCAGAGTAAGGATGTCAATCTGCTTCCATTTCACCGTGTGTCAAGCTTTCTGCTTCAATGTATCACTGTATCATTAGATGATAGAGTGCAGAAGGATGTTCCTTTGTCACCTCCTACACTTTCCGATAATTCCGGAGATGGCGTCGGTCCTTGCGGCAGCATGTTTCGCAGAGGACCACTGTAGCTATCTTTGGGGCAGCAGAATCCTAGCGCACTCAGGTGAGAATCCATAAAGTAATCTGCCATTGCCCATTGGACAGCAAAAGGACAGACACTTCGGTCCGTTGGGAAGTGACGAGGGAGTGAGCCAATCTGCAATACCAGGACAGATACTGTGAGCTCATTGGCAATACGTCACGCACCAAGCAGAAGTCATTTATTAACTTGCGCACCTGAGCTTCAGCCCTCGGTAGCTCAGTGATGGGCCAGCGGACCGGTTATTCATAGGTCCGGGGTTCGGTTCCCCGTCGTGGCAAATTATTGTGTGCAGTTTAATCGTCATTTCTACTTTCTAGTTTCTACGTACATTACACTACTCACGAACGTCCACTGTAATGCAACATTTGTTTGAAACGTTCCTCTGTCTCAGCATCAACAATAGGTTCCGGCAACCGGTTCTAATCATTCACCACGCGAGTTGCTAAGGCCAACTTGAGCCGCACACGGAGAATCCTCGGTTTGAAACGCTTCAGGCGGTGGTCTCGTTTCGAACTCACAGTGTCGAGTTGAAAGAAGTCCTGTGGCTCGCAACCCAGTTTTCCTCTGAGAATACGTCGAGTGAATATCAAATCTCCCCGGCGACGAAGGTAACCTAGAGTGAATAAGTTCAGTCGTTGAAGTCGGTGTGGATACGACAAGTCTCGCAAATCAGGGACGGAATTGGATCCACGCCGTTGAGCCTTCTCTGTCATATCACATTCCGAGTTGATAAGAGGGTCGGAAGCGGGTAGCTAGTATTCGAGTATCGGGCGAACATGCGAGCCAAAGCGGAGCCGGAATAGTTCCGGGGTCAGGAAAGAATACCATATAAGTATAGAATGGAACATCCTGTAGGCGCGGTGTCTCTCTTCTGGGTGTCTTGAATAGATTTGAGTTCTGATGACACCAACACTCTTTGTTTGCGCTTCTGAACAAGGAAGCAAAAAGATGGTAAGTTCCAACTCAATAAACAGTTAATTCTCGTCATTGCGAGGCACACCATCAAGGACGTGCTCATGGTAATACAGACATGTATGATCGGTAACTGCACAAATTAGTACATTTTACGAATAGCATAGGAATGTATGTGTCTATTGACATGTAGCATATGTTTATGTCTGTCTTTGGAAGTAGCCATGTTGTATGATTAGGTAAACGTGACTGTGTGTTTTTTAGTTGGGTTCGCCATCAAAGGGTAAATCAATGGAACGTATCAAATCGGATGACGTTCGTGATGTGTGAATGATCCTCCGGAAAAGGGAAGAGGCGGTGACTTTATTTAGTGGCGCGTCACCGTCACGGCAGTGTTGTTAAACGGATATCTGTGGATTTTTATAGGGAGAACGCTTGTCAGGCGAAATCCCACCACCTCCTGGAACACTGCCGCCGAACCATTTGTTGGAACGGGATTTACCCGGACCACCCAGCTGGCGCCACGTGGAGTTTGTTTGGCTAGCCAACCATGGGGTAGATGAGCCAATGGTAAGAACAGAGCATTTATCACGATCTACATGCCACTGCCACTTACTCGACCAACCATGGAGTAGATCGGGCGTAGTTTGTTATCATATCGCGTCTTCAAGAATGAATACTTCCATCCGCAGCTTTAGGTAGCCAGCGTAGTTTAGGCAGTCTGTCTGAAGCGTGGACGGTAAGTCGGTGTATATATTAAAAAGTACGGAACCCAGGACAGAGCCGTGTGGGACCTTACTCTTCATGAGAACTCTGTCATTCACCTTCACTTGCATAGAATGGTCGTTTAGGAAGTCAGAGATCCAAGACAGGATGTTCAAATAAATACCGCTACCTTGGAGCTTAAACGGGAGCCGTTCATGCGGGACTGCGTCAAATGCTTCGCTGAAGTCAACAAACCCGACGTCCAGGCGTTTGCCGGAGTCTAGCGACCATGCGCAATTCGCCTTAGCAACGAGCGAGTTCGGGGTCCAGGAGCGGTCTTTTCGGAAACCATGCTAGGCATAAGAAATGATATCTGTACCCCAAGATAAAGCCTAACAGCTTGTTTTAAGATCCGTTCCATAAATTTACACACTATTGACTCCAAACAGATTGGAAGATAATTGGCCGGATCATGTCAACTTCCTCCTTTGTAGATGGGGTTAACGACGCCCAGGTTCAAAGCTGAAAGAAGACGGCCAGCTTCTAATGAGCGACGAAAGACTTGATGTATGGATGAAACTATGTATTCCGCCACAGTCCTGGGGAACAAAGGATGCAACCCATCCGGGCCGGTTGAGCTGTACGGAGCTAACTAAAGAAGAAGTCACATAACAGAATCAGTGTTAATATCTGCTTGGGCCAAAGAAGATGGAAAGGTGAATAAGGCTCGGTCACCAAATGGCGTTTCTTTTGCGTAAACAGAAGCGTATTGCTTAGCCAAGTGATTAGCTTTCTCAGCGTCCTCGTGAAGTAAAGCTTAATGATCATAGGAACACAAAGCAGGGAGGTCAACAATAGATTTAGTGCTTCTTTTCAAATAAGAGTAGAGCATTATGGGCGCGATTCTAGAGTGTTTTGTCAAGGATAGTTTGTAGTGTCGGCTTTTCTAGCGCTTCATCGCGATAGAAACGCTTCTGACAATCTTGTAGTGAAAGAAGTCGGGTTCTGATTGCGCATGCCCAAGACGCTACTATAATTTGCGCCTTCTATTCATAGGTGACCTCAACTCTCGATTCGTCCAAGGTGGACTTCTAGTGAAGGGCTTTCCATGGGAGGAAGGAATGACCAGCCCAAATAGACGTCATTTGGTGGAGTACAATATTCCGCTCGTCATCTAAGGGAAGGTGTTCAGGGAAAGCCCAATCCGTAGCGCTTGCGGCCGTTTTAGGACGCAGTGGATCGGCACGCCAAAAACTCCGGCACTGACCACCTTGGCTATGGGTGGTGAGACGGCGGGTACACAATGATCGCTCTTGCCTATGGGTTGAAGTGCGGTTAGGTTCGTGGCAACCAAATCTGTCGGGGAGAGCACGAGCTCTAGGAGGTGCGGGGTCTGACCTGGGAAAATACGAGTAGGCGTCAAGACAGGTTAAACGAGGCTGCAGTCGAGAGCGGTTTTCATCAACGTGGCATGAAACGGTTCAGTTCGGCGACCACAAAGAATTAGGTCCCAATCAATATTCGGTGTACTGAAACCCCCAATCTTATACAGCCTTGTGCCCACCATACACCCTTTTCGAGCTCAACGAGCGCGCTCCGTGGCGCGATGGCGCTCTGTAGACGACACCGACCAAGAGAGATCTGCATCCCTCATGAACACTGCACCAGAGGGTTTCGAAATTTTCATCCTGGTCACTGATAGCGTCAACGAAATGTGCTTTGAGATCTGTCTTCCAGTAGAGAATTACCCCACCACCTGACCTCAATCCGTGACGATCCGACCGGGAGTGGTGATATCCAGGGATAGACACTTCCGAGTCCATGATATCTGAGAATAGGAAGGTTTCGGTGAAGGCCATCAGGTCTCAACGAGTCTCCGAAGTAGGCAAGTGCATTTCATCCAGTTTATTCCTTAGACTTCGTACCTTAGCAGGTAGCAGGAGCAGTCCGTTTATATGCTTTCCAGTCTAGGGGTGACAAAATTGGAACCCTGGCGGACGCTTGTGCTCATCCTAGCTACGCAAAAATCCACGATACCTAGGTTGGTTGCACCACTCGCCCTACGCTTTCGGAGCTCTTCTACAGCATTCTAGGTTTTAATTCGGTCCTCGGGAGAGAGGTCTCTTAATACGTAGAAAGGTACACATTTGAGACGTGGAGTCCGTAGAAGAATGCGCGCGCAGTGTTCTTCGTTTCCGCACACAAACTTGTGAGATCGAACCTTGGAGGAATTTTCCTGCTTCTGACCGAGACGGAAGACAGAGACAAGGTTCATTCCCTGTTCTACAATCGTATGTTAAGCAGTAACAAAATGGATAGCTAGGTGCATGTAGATATGTAGGTGATATGTGAGTGGCGGAAGAGCAGATGGTGCTTTGAGGCTTCCGGTTACTAGATCCTAACATGGTCCACCTAACGCTGCTGCTGCTGCTGTGTTATGAGCTCACGTTCCGGACGCCCCCTCGTGGCGACCGCAGGGTGGAATTTGGGTTACGTCCTTCTCTGAGCTAAGCACTAGGACACCAATCCGCATGAGTCAGTGAAGTGGCTATGTGCTAGACACGCAGCATTTCGGGTGTACATGTAATAGAAGACTTTGGCTGAGGAGCAGAGTCGTTCTCCTGTCAGTGGGGAACGCCCTGTTTGCACCTAATCCATCATCTTCGGAGGTAAGAAAGTAGGCCATGTTCCGCCTTCCTTAACTCTAGCCATTGGAGACAACAGGTCCACGGATTAAAAGCTCACCGCTCTATTGGTGTTGGGCACAAGCGCCATGCATTGTGTCTAACGGGGGGAGGGCACTTTAGGGTACTAAACGGTTTCCTACTACCCGCCCTAATCCAGGCAGCCCCTGGAAAAATTGGTGCACACACCTAGACGACCTACTGCGTCTAGCCGTGGTCGCAGTTGCATATCTTACTAAGGCCGCAAAACAAAAATGAATGGTTTCGAATCTTCAAAGGCTGCATGGGACGAACCTCAGCCGGACCCAAGCTGTTCATGCAATCATAATCCCGAGTCGGATCTGCTCCCTACTGCCTTGTGGGTCAGGCTATGAAAGCAAAGCCTCCTGGTGGAGTCCTTCAAACATACCTCTAAAGCACAACTATCACCACCACGCGCGCCGTTGCCCGCCAATGCATTCCTAAACCCTCGCGGAACACAACGTCTGGTGCTGAAACCCGCGCATACTACTAGACCGGCAATCCCATGAGCGCCCCGAGCGCCGCGATAGAGTCGGCGCGCTACATCATTCAGAAAGGAGCACTCAGTGAGACCCGGCGCACTGAGCAAGGTAAGTTGCATAAAGCTGAAACTGGCACCACGTGAACATGAATAAATAAATATAAATAAGTAAATAAATAGGTATATTTCTAGACCTGCTAGAGGCTACACCCTAAAGGGTTCAGATCAAGGCTTACATTAATCCGATGCTCTTGCATGGAAGTAGGCAAAATATAAATATATGTTCATCGTTAGCAATTACAAATGCATTGGCACTGTTTGGTATACAGCTACTGGGTCTCAGGCGCCCACCTTGACGTTTTCTGGTTCTTTCGGGCGACATTGAGCTCCTTGTTCTTTTATTGTGAAAAACTTCGCGGAGATGTGCCTTTTCTCCTTGGAACAGAATCCAATTCGCCACAAGTTCACTTTAAATTGATCGCACATTAATTGGCCACTCAGTTGCCCTAATTGTTGTTGCGCACATGGAAGAATTGAGTGAAGGGATTATAAGGCATACGAAAAGTTTAAAAAAATTTCGATAAATGCAGACAGGAACAGAAACAATTTGCTAAGAGAGAAAATAAATCTGCGCGCTTCAGTAGAAAAATACCAATTAACAAAAAAATAGAGCCCTACTTTTCTTACGCTGATATTGCTCTCCGGAGCAAAATTTCAACCTGAGTTATTTTCAGATAAAAAAAAGCCTTTCTACAGTTAGAATACCGCTTAAATTTGCACAAAATTACACTGGTCTGGACTAGCTTTAGCGCCTGAATACGTTGAACGTAAAAGCAACAAAATACGTGCAGTATTTTGAGAGTTATTCGCAAGTAAATGATGGTCTACGAATAAGGCTATTTTTATTTTTCGCTAACAATGGCTTTCTGCTTTGCAAGCAGGTAGCAGAAAAAAGAAAAAAACACAAAAAGTAGGGAAGCGGCGTATGACCTAGATGGGCATAGCTATCCAGAAATGCTCTAATTATCCCGTAATACCCTGCGACAACTACGGGCTGCGCAGGTGGCCGAAAAGTAAACTTTGCAGGCATACATGATAAATATATGCAAATAAGGGATGATTTGCGCGAAAACGCTATAACGTTGGATTTGCGTAAACGGACAGCTAGTGGGTAAGCCGCCCAGAGGCAGCGTGCGACTGATGACCGCCCTCCTGCAACTGGGAAGTGGTAAGTTCGCCACATTTGTCACAACATACCGTCCGACCATGTATTAGCCTGATGACATACGTGATCCATTCCACATTTAGGTATCATCCGTGCCATAGCGCAACCGACTATTTCTACTGGGTGATTTTAACGTGCGCGTTGGGCTTGCTGCATCGGCGTGGACACATATCATCGGTCCCCTTGGCATTGGTTCAGCGAATGCGAACGGGGACAAGCTGCTCTCATCGTATCCCACTTACGGCCTTCCGACCAGGAAACCTCGGTTGGCGGTGCCAACCATAGAGCGAGTTGAAATCGCCCGCGCATTAACCACACACACCAGCGCAAACGTGTCGTTGTACGTCACGGCGACATGCGCGAAGTGCGCATGACACGTGTATTGCCTTGAGAGGAGTGTACATGTATTTCGTAAACATATGTATTTCACTCCTGCTGTGGACCGGCGTAAGTTTATCACCCACCCCCCGGCACGGTAGCGGAAATGTTGAGCTAGGAAAGGTGATGACTGCTCACTTGCGTGATCTGGGATGTATAGCCACAGTGGTAGAGCTGTGGCACCATATTTTTGACCAGCTGACAGCTGCTGCCGGGAAGAACAGCGGGTGCGCAACGTGTAAGCGGCGCGATTGCAGTAATGACAACAATGCAACGATTAGCGCATGGGTGGCTAAGAAGAATGCAACATTTGTTGCACTCGTATCAGACTCCAGTGAATTGGAGCAGAAGAGTCAGTTTGGCAAACCTCGATAGCACCTGTCTCGAGAGCTAGGTCGCATTAAAAAGGCATGAAAAGAGGAGAAGACGAAGCAGATGAAATGCTAAGCCAAACGCCGACAAGAAAAGGAACTGCTTGGTTGTTTGAAGGCAGTGCATAGACCGAGGTCGGTGCCGTTGTGGAAGCTGATCGATGGTAGCTCAGGCGCTGCTTGCCCAGAGGCTGCAGACATATCACACATCTGGCGAAATCAGTATGACCGTCGCTTGCACAACCGTTCGGCGACTACCTGGCTTATATAAAATAAATAAATAAATAAATAGTATATTCTCGAATTTCCGAGACACACCAGACCAGGCATGATCAACGTTTACAAGCAATTATGTTTCGCAACAAACAAGTTGCTGTGTATGTAATCGGCAGTAAGCCGAAAGTTGCGCAGACTTTGGAAATCGTAAAATTAATCTTTAGGTATAACTTCGTCAATGCATGACGACAAGTTGGGTTCTAGTCTGCGTAGTGTAAACAGGCTGGGCATTCGGCTAGCTAGCCGAACAACCTCCTCGTGGTGCCAGCTGGGTGGTTCGGGTTTAACCCGTTCCAGCAAATAGTTCGGCGGCAGTGTTCCAGGACGTGTTGGGTTTTCGCTCGGCAAGCGTTCTCCCTATAAAAAGCCACAAATGTCTGTTTAACAACACTGCGACGTGGCGGATGTGACTCGCCACAAACTAAAGTCACTGGCCCGTGGATATCCGGAAAGTGTTATCCAACCCACAGAAATCAATCGCTTATGCTCACATTCCTGAGGATAACAAACAGTCAAAAACGCTGCGGCACATTCAAAGACACACGCTACATTCATACACAATTACATAGGTATATAAACCCATACATGCTGGATATCCGGAAAGTGCTATCCAACCCACAGACGTCAATTGCTTATGCTCACATTCCTGAGGATAACAAACAGTCACAAATGCTGCGGTATATTCGAAGACACAAGCTACATTCGTACACAATTACATACATATATACATCCATACACTCACATACACTGTTATGCCAAACATGTACTTTTGTACATTTTTGATCACACTATGTTAGCTAAACATGATCATGCCTGTAAAGGTGTGCCTCGTCTCGTCGAGAATAAAAGTTTATTTATTTATTTATTTATTTGTCAGGAAAATATTACATTAGGATTCTGGTAGGCTTGCCAGTATGTAGTTGTGGGCAGTGACTTTATGCAGTGGCGAGTCACATCCGCCATGTCGCAGTGTTGTTAAGCGGATATTTGTGGCCTTTTATAGGGAGAACGCCTGCCAGGCGAAAACCCACCACGTCCTGAAACACTGTCAGAAATCCGTTTGTACACTAATGTAAAACTGGCAGAGCAGCTCGTCGACTGATTTAACCCTCGGTTAACCGCCGTCAATTGCCTTCCAATTTCCTCTGTTAGCTGAACAACTTATTTTTGGTCGGGGCGGCCATGATGGCTGAGGCCTATGGAGGGTTGGACCTTTGTCATCTTCGTGTCCAGGTGAGCAAAACGTCCGATGCTTGCGTCTAGATTTCTCAGGATTATGTATACTTCGCAGGACTATGAAGGCGTCATGTCCAGCTACCATTACTGGACGACGGTCATGGTAGTGAGTGCATTTTTATCCACTTGTTGTACAGCCGTGTTCTATGTAGGTCCTTGGGGGTTTCTATGTCCTGTCCCAGGCGCAAGCTCTTTCACGGTCCGATCCCAGATTCCCAAGAAGTTCCAGACCTCGGTGAAAGGGAAGGTGATGGACAAACAGGGCCGCAAAGAACAAACATGGGAACAAGCATTGTTTATGTCCTATGGTCTAACATTTAGTAGAAACATAGGATGTACAATGTGTAACAATGATTATGCTAAAAGTGTCTTTTGAATATTCAGCAGAAGCAATGCCCTATAGGTTGGTTGCTGCCGTATACCTTGGATACAGAGCCTTGCGCCGTTGAGCAAAGAAAACACAGGATCGGTTTGCGATGATGCAACTGTTGCGTGGGAAGATTCGCTGGGAAGCGTAGAATATGCTGACCCAGGGAAAGCCAGTGAGTCTGTTGGACTCATACCTGGGTGAGTTTCGCAACACACCAGCGAATAATTGAAGAATGAACACCTGTAAGTGAGAAGCTAAGGGGCATCTCTGTACTAACCAGTTGAGAGAGTGCCGAATTAAAACGCTAAGAAGGACTAATTGCTGGAAGGGCAGCGAGTAGCCAGAATACATGCGTACATTAAGGTTGCTGAGGATTTCAGAACCTGAGGCCTAACCGCAGCAGCCAGGGTGCTAGAGTAATAGCGCCAAGCTGGATAGAGCCATGAACCTCATGAAGCAGTAGGAAGTGAATAAGAGTCCAGCGGACACGTCGACAGTAGTTGAGACGCAGAGAGCGCTTGCACAGCTGGGATAGGGCCACAGTGCTGGTGCCGACGGGACCTTGTCTGAAGTATTGAAACACGACGGACCCGCTTTGGGGACCGTGCTGCACCACCTAGTGCAGCTTGTGTGGACTTTGGTGGACCTGCTGCCTGTGCCGATGAATACTCACGTGCTACTACCGTAGAAGGGCAAAGAAAGCCGGCAATGTGTCATAACATATCGTCGCAACAACGTTCTGATTTATGTAGACAAAGTAAAGGTCCGCATCCTGACTAACGACCTCATCAATCAGGTTGTGGAACCGCACGTGGTGAAAGTGTAATGTGGATTTCCTTCATGCCGCAGCAACATAGCTAAGTTCTTTGCGGCCCGTGAGTTGCGGGGGAAGTGCAGAGAACGATACCAGCCGTCGTACTAGCTTTTTCTTGATTTCACCAAAGCCATTGATACGGTGAACAGCAAGACATTGGGGTCAGTGTTAAGGAAGTTCGGTTGACCGAGTAAGTTTATAAGTTTAATGAGACATCTGCACAGTTGTATGCGGGCGAGGGTGCAGCTGAGTGGACAGATCGCTGGTGAATTTGCAGTTGTCTCTGAGCGAAAGCAAACCTGCGTCTTAGTTACCTCCCTGTTTATTAGGTAGCTTCACGCCATGATGTCTTGTGCTTTTCACGGGACCTGTGCTTACAGGGTCTTTGTGGAGCACAGTATTGATGGTGGCCGGCTGAACATCCGTCACACGGGTGTGAGCACCCTAGTCTGTAGGGAAACTATCTGTAGGTTGATGTGCGCTGATTGCTGTGCGTCGTTTTTACATAGCACGAATGGGTTGTAGCAGCTGACTAGTGCCCTGGCTTCGACAGCGGCGAAATTCTACTCACCATGACCACAAGCAACACCGTCCGTCTCGTTCAGACTTCACCGGAGTTGCAACCAGCAGTGGTAGCACGGTTCAGCATTGGTGGCGAGGTATTGGGAACTATCCCTGCTTATGCTGCCTTGGGCGTCTTGTTCCGACTGACCAGCAGGTACACAGAGAACTACGTATCCGCGTACCGAAAGCAATGATGGTACCTGGGTAGCTTGAGTACCGAGTGTAGAATAACCGTCGGCTTACCGTTGGCACGAAACTGTTAGTGTACAAATCTGGTGCTGTTCGTCCTTCTATACGGCAGTGAAACCTGTACGCCTTATCCAAAAAAGGCTAGATCGTTGGAGCGCTTCCTTCCGCACTGCCTGCGCAGTATTATGCGCATTGGCGAGGGTGACCTAGCTGCAGCCACTAGGTGGTACGCCGAAGCGAAAAGTAGGCGGTGGACTACATACTTTTGCCGAGATACTTAGGTGGCTCTGTCGCGTGCGGCGTAGGTATTGGACGCGAATATTGAAACATCTATTATTTGGTAAGCTGCGTGTGTGGGTGGCACGCGGGGAAACCGAATCTTCCTCCCCGGGGAAATGCTCAAAGCCTAGCACGTTCTAAGCATTATTTCAGGCCGTAGGAATTAAAAGCGGTTGATCAGCTTGCATGGCAAGACCTAATCATGAAGGAGGTTGCCGAGGTGCGAGAGGAAGTTTTCGTGCTTGCGGTATAGAAGCGGTAGGAGCGGAAGCGACAGTCGCTCCTGGGGTGTATCCCAGCGACTTCGGGCGCATGGTGCTGTAGCACATTTGGTAGCGGGTGCATGAGTCAGAAGGCCTAGTGAGTCACCACCGTGGTCATTCAGTACCTGCATCAAAAAGACAACGGGTGCTACTTAGAAGGTAGGCAGAACCGGCACCGCGTTGGTGTGTACGCTACGTTCCACTTACCAACCGCGCAGTTACGTGCTGCTTTTTTGGTTCATCTGATTTGTTTGCTAGGCTTTGTTATTGCTTACATTTTTGAATCCTTTAGATGTCCATCTAAATACGCCTATTGTACTTTAGCGCATCGCTAAAGCAGTCTTGTTAAATTCATTAAGGCGCCTTTGTTGCATTTTAAATAATAGCTTTGTCTACTACGTTGAACATCGCGCAAATTGGTAATAACCAAGTTATTGCGTACGCACCTTCAGTGATAAATTAAGTCTATATATTTGTAGGCGTTATTCGATAACCTATATGTGATTTTTCCATTTCACGTGTTTGGATGTTTTCGACCTCACAGGTTTGGCCGCGCTTGATGTGCGTGAAGACGATGTACCCACCTGACTAAACTTTAACCCCTTGCTTACTGGCTTTAGACGACTGTGAAGCGTTTCTGGTAGGACGGGGTGAAGCCTCCCTGGGGCCGGGCTGGGCTCAGTGAATGGTTTCATCCAGGGAGGGGCGCACTCTCGTTCCGTCCAATTTGCTATACCAAGTCTTTCTCAGAGCTGGCTTTGTCACCGTATTCTCTCTACAGCGGAAGTAGCTAATCTCTCCTACCTAGTTGCGACCTCTGTGACGCTCCGTCTCACACCAACATCTAACTGTTTTGCTAGCAGCCGACCAGCTTATGATTTTCTTGGGTCTCTAACCCGGCGTAGCAACTCCACTGGCTGTCATACACTTTCCAACGCTAAGCACTATCACTGTGGACCCACCGCACAACCTACATCTTAGTCGCATCTTTCACCACTTACTAGGTTCTTCTAATTCCCTCAACTCACTCACCGGTTGACAACACCTGAGACTCCCGTTTTCCACGCGAGAGCAAGGCTTCGGACGCTAGCTCGAATCGGACAGCATTTATCTCTCAAATTCAACAACTGCCGAGTCTTGTACTTGCAAGCAAAGCAACAGGTCTGATGCATAACCTGTTCCGCCATCCCACTGCTTTTAGTCAGCACACCGGTACCAACAGTTTTGTACCCATACATTAACATAGTCCTGTTTGAATTCTCGGCAGTTTGCTTGGCACCTTTTTCTTTGCTTCTTTGCCCTAAAGGACAAGGTTATCTGCAAGGAACACCTTTGAGGACATACCTGGGACGCTCATCTAGCAACAGAACAAATACAGACAAATGAAAGCATTCGCACTTTGCCACCTTGACATATTTATATATGTCAAGGTGGAAAAGTGCGAATGCTTTCATTTGTCTGTATTTGTTCTGTTGCTAGTTGAGCGTCCCAGGTATGTCCTCAAAGGTGTTCCTTGCAGATAACCTTGTCCTTTAGGGCAAAGGAGCAAAGAAAAAGGGGCCAAGCAAACTGCCGAGAATTCAAACAGGACTATGTTAATGTATAGGTACAAAACTGTTGGTACCGGGGCGCTGACTAAAAGCAGTGGGATGGCGGAACAGGTTATGCATCAGACCTGTTGCTTTGCTTGCAAGTACGAGACTCGGCAGTTGTTGAATTTGAGAGATAAATGCTGTCCGATTCGAGCTAGCGTCCGAAACCTTGCTCTCGCGTGGAAACCGGGAGTATCAGGTGTTGTCAACCGGTGAGTGAGTTGAGGGAATTAGAAGAACCTAGTAAGTGGTGAAAGGTGCGACTAAGATGTAGGTTGTGCGGTGGGTCTACAGTGATAGTGCTTAGCGTTGGAAAGTGTATGAGAGCCAGTGGAGTTGCTACGCCGAGTTAGAGACCCAAGAAAATCATAAGCTAATCGGCTGCTAGCAAAACAGTTAGAGGCTGGTGTGAGACGGAGCGTCACAGAGGTCGCAACTAGGTAGGACCGACTAGCTACTTCCGCTGTAGAGAGAATACGGTGACAAAGCCAGCTCTGAGAAAGACTTGGTATGGCAAATTGGACGGAACGAGAGTGCGCCCCTCCCTGGATGAAACCATTCACTGAGCCCAGCCCGGCCCCAGGGAGGCTTCACCCCGTCTTACCAGAAACGCTTCACAGTCGTCTAAAGCCAGTAAGCAAGGGGTTAAATTTTAGTCAGGTGGGTACATCGTCTTCACGCACATCAAGTGCGGCCAAACCTGTGAGGTCGAAAACATCCAAACACGTGAAATGGAAAAATCACATATAGGTTATCGAATAACTCCTACAAATATATAGACTTAATTTATCACTGAAGGTGCGTACGCAATAACTTGGTTATTACCAAGTTGCGCGATGTTCAACGTAGTAGACAAAGCTATTATTTAAAATGCAACAAAGGCGCCTTAATGAATTTAACAAGACTGCTTTAGCGATGCGCTAAAGTACAATAGGCGTATTTAGATGGACATCTAAAGGATTCAAAAATGTAAGCAATAACAAAGCCTAGCAAACAAATCAGATGAACCAAAAAAGCAGCACGTAACTGCGCGGTTGGTAAGTGGAACGTAGCGTACACACCAACGCGGTGCCGGTTCTGCCTACCTTCTAAGTAGCACCCGTTGTCTTTTTGATGCAGGTACTGAATGACCACGATGGTGACTCACTAGGCCTTCTGACTCATGCACCCGCTACCAAATGTGCTACAGCACCATGCGCCCGAAGTCGCTGGGATACACCCCAGGAGCGACTGTCGCTTCCGCTCCTACCGCTTCTATACCGCAAGCACGAAAACTTCCTCTCGCACCTAAATAAATAAATAAATAAATAAAATGTTTATTCTCGACTAAGCGAGGCACGTCTGCACAGACATGATCATTTTAAGAGTTCAAACTGTGATCAGTCAAGGTACAATGGATCAATGGGATTGTCGCATAGGTTGATATATAAATGTATGTAAGTGTGTATGTGGGCGTTTAGCCGTGTTTATGGAATTAGTAAATGTATTCCAGTCTTTTTGATCGTGCTTGAACGTGTGGCCAGTGTTAAATGGGTGCTTGATGGCTGGGGACTTGAAGCGGTCGTCCGGATAAGCAATGGGTGACTTTATTTGGTGGCGAGTCACAACCGCCACGTCACAGTGTTGTTAAGCGGACATTTGTGGCTTTTTATAGGGAGAACGCTTGCCAGGCGGAAACCCACCACGTCCTGGAACACTGCCGCCGAACTATTTGCTGAAAGGGGTAAACCCAATCCACCCAGCTGGCACCACGAGGAGGTTGTTCGGCCAGCCAGCTACCTCGGCAACCTCCTTCATGATTAGGTCTTGCCATGCAGGCTGATCAACCGCTTTTAATTCCTACGGCCTGAAATAATGCTTAGAACGTGCTAGGCTTTGAGCATTTCCCCGGGGAGGAAGATTCGGTTTCCCCGCGTGCCACCCACACACGCAGCTTACCAAATAATAGATGTTTCAATATCCGCGTCCAATACCTACGCCGCACGCGACAGAGCCACCTAAGTATCTCGGCAAAAGTATGTAGTCCACCGCCTACTTTTCGCTTCGGCGTACCACCTAGTGGCTGCAGCTAGGTCACCCTCGCCAATGCGCATAATACTGCGCAGGCAGTGCGGAAGGAAGCGCTCCAACGATCTAGCCTTTTTTGGATAAGGCGTACAGGTTTCACTGCCGTATAGAAGGACGAACAGCACCAGATTTGTACACTAACAGTTTCGTGCCAACGGTAAGCCGACGGTTATTCTACACTCGGTACTCAAGCTACCCAGGTACCATCATTGCTTTCGGTACGCGGATACGTAGTTCACTGTGTACCTGCTGGTCAGTCGGAACAAGACGCCCAAGGCAGCATAAGCAGGGATAGTTCCCAATACCTCGCCACCAATGCTGAACCGTGCTACCACTGCTGGTTGCAACTCCGGTGAAGTCTGAACGAGACGGACGGTGTTGCTTGTGGTCATGGTGAGTAGAATTTCGCCGCTGTCGAAGCCAGGGCACTAGTCAGCTGCTACAACCCATTCGTGCTATGTAAAAACGACGCACAGCAGTCAGCGCACATCAACCTACAGATAGTTTCCCTACAGACTAGGGTGCTCACACCCGTATGACGGATGTTCAGCCGGCCACCATCAATACTGTGCTCCACAAAGACCCTGTAAGCACAGGTCCCGTGAAAAGCACAAGACATCATGGCGTGAAGCTACCTATTCAACAGGGAGGTAACGAAGACGCAGGTTTGCTTTAGCTCAGAGACAACTGCAAATTCACCAGCGATCTGTCCACTCAGCTGCACCCTCGCCCGCATACAACTGTGCAGATGTATCATTAAACTTATAAACTTACTCGGTCAACCGAACTTCCTTAACACTGACCCCAATGTCTTGCTTTTCACCGTATCAATGGCTTTGGTGAAATCAAGAAAAAGCTAGTACGACGGCTGGTATCGTTCTCTGCACTTCCCCTGCAACTCACGGGCCGCAAAGAACTTAGCTATGTTGCTGCGGCATGAAGGAAATCCACATTACACTTTCACCGCGTGCGGTTCCACAACCTGATTGATGAGGTCGTTAGTCAGGACGCGGACCTTTACTTTGTCTACATAAATCAGAACGTTGTTGCGACGATATTTTATGACACATTGCCGGCTCTCTTTGCCCTTCTACGGTAGTAGCACGTGAGTATTCATCGGCACAGGCAGCAGCTCCACCAAAGTCCACACAAGCTGCACTAGGTGGTGCAGCACGGTCCCCAAAGCGGGTCCGTCGTGTTTCAATACTTCAGACAAGGTCCCGTCGGCACCAGCACTGTGGCCCTATCCCAGCTGTGCAAGCGCTCTCTGCGTCTCAACTACTGTCGACGTGTCCGCTGGACTCTTATTCACTTCTTACTGCTTCATGAGGTTCATGGCTCTATCCAGCTTGGCACTATTACCCAAGCACGCTGGCTGCTGCGGTTAGGCCTCAGGTTCTGATATCCTCAGCAACCTTAATGTACGCATGTATTCTGGCAATTCGCTGCCCTTCCATCAATTAGTCCTTCTTAGCGTTTTAATTCGGCACTCTCTCAACTGGTTAGTACAGAGACGCCCCTTAGCTTCTCACTTACAGGTGTTCATTCTTCAATTATTCGCTGGTGTGTTTGCGAAACTTACCCAGGTGTGAGTCCAACAGACTCACTGGCTTTCCCTGGGTCAGCATATTCTACGCTTCCCAGCGAATCTTCCCACGCAACAGTTGCATCATCGCAAACCGATCCTGTGTTTTCTTTGCTCAACGGCGCAACGCTCTGTATCCAAGGTATACGGCAGCAACCAACCTATAGGGCATTGCTTCTGATGAATATTCAAAAGACACTTTTAGCATAATCATTGTTACACATTGTACATCATATGTTTCTACTAAATGTTAGACCATAGGACATAAACAATGCTTGTTCCCATGTTTGTTCTTTGCGGCCCTGTTTGTCCATCACCTTCCCTTTCACCGAGGTCTGGAACTTCTTGGGAATCTGGGATCGGACCGTGAAAGAGCTTGCGCCTGGGACAGGACATAGAAACCCCCAAGGACCTACATAGAACACGGCTGTACAACAAGTGGATAAAAATGCACTCACTACCATGACCGTCGTCCAGTAATGGTAGCTGGACATGACGCCTTCATAGTCCTGCGAAGTATACATAATCCTGAGAAATCTAGACGCAAGCATCGGACGTTTTGCTCACCTGGACACGAAGATGACAAAGGTCCAACCCTCCATAGGCCTCAGCCATCATGGCCGCCCCGACCAAAAATAAGTTGTTCAGCTAACAAAGGAAATTAGAAGGCAATTGACGGTGGTTAACCGAGGGTTAAATCAGTTGACGAGCTGCTCTGCCAGTTTTACATTAGTGTACAAACGGATTTCTGACAGTGTTTCAGGACGTGGTGGGTTTTCGCCTGGCAGGCGTTCTCCCTATAAAAAGCCACAAATATCCGCTTAACAACACTGCGACATGGCGGATGTGACTCGCCACTGAATAAAGTCACTGCCCACAACTACATACTGGCAAGCCGACCAGAATTCTAATGTAATATTTTCTTGACAAATAAATAAATAAATAAATAAACTTTTATTCTCGACGAGACGAGGCACACCTTTACAGGCATGATCATGTTTAGCTAACATAGTGTGATCAAAAATGTACAAAAGCACATGTTTTCCACCCATATAAATATCTATAATTCTTAAAAAATACATACAATATACCTCAATAATCATTATACATCTAAAAACCCTCATCAATTATATACATTTTTAAATCACATTACATATATCAAAATCCCAATACTACATATTAATTAACTCCCAAACCTTCACACCCTCCATACATTTACAAACACACCACATAAAAATATACATCATACTCAATATAAAAATCCATATCCTCCCCCTCAAAAATCATAATAACACCACATCAAATCCTCACATCTCAATCAACATATTTAATTCAAAACCCAAACCTTAACACCCACTTTCCCTATCAAACTAAAATATTCTCTAACCACCTCCCCTACCCCTATAATAACCCCCTCACCTAATTTTCAAAAAAATTTATACACGCAATCCCTCTCTCCACCCCCACCACCCTACATACCCTTCCTCCTAACTCATATCTTTAATTTAATAAAACCCTAACACCCATTCTTTCACCACTCTTAGTTTGAACTTCTATCTATCCTAAATGCCCAGCCATTTTATCTACGCATACTAAGAACCCCAATTTTCGTCCAATCCCCCCCATCCTTCCTACTATCTAAACTACATGAACCTCAATATTTAACTATATCCAAAGGTCCTGCGCAAATCTCAATTCTCCCCCCCCCCCCTACATCTCAACCCCCACCCCCCCTCCCCCCCATTATATCTTTGCTCACACATAAATCATGACACCACCCCCCTCTTTTATACCTTCATTAATGTATATAACCCCCTGTCCAAACCTCCTCCCCAATATATTTATTTATTTATTTATTTTATATAAGCCAGGTAGACGCCGAACGGTTGTGCAAGCGACGGTCATACTGATTTCGCCAAGATGTGTGATATGTCTGCAGCCTCTGGGCAAGCAGCGCCTGAGCTACCATCGATCAGCTTCCACAACGGCACCGACCTCGGTCTATGCACTGCCTTCAAACAACCAAGCAGTTCCTTTTCTTGTCGGCGTTTGGCTTAGCATTTCATCTGCTTCGTCTTCTCCTCTTTTCATGCCTTTTTAATGCGACCTAGCTCTCGAGACAGGTGCTATCGAGGTTTGCCAAACTGACTCTTCTGCTCCAATTCACTGGAGTCTGATACGTGTGCAACAAATGTTGCATTCTTCTTAGCCACCCATGCGCTAATCGTTGCATTGTTGTCATTACTGCAATCGCGCCGCTTACACGTTGCGCACCCGCTGTTCTTCCCGGCAGCAGCTGTCAGCTGGTCAAAAATATGGTGCCACAGCTCTACCACTGTGGCTATACATCCCAGATCACGCAAGTGAGCAGTCATCACCTTTCCTAGCTCAACATTTCCGCTACCGTGCCGGGGGGTGGGTGATAAACTTACGCCGGTCCACAGCAGGATTGAAATACAGATGTTTACGAAATACATGTACACTCCTCTCAACGCAATACACGTGTCATGCGCACTTCGCGAATGTCGCCGTGACGTACAACGACACGTTTGCGCTGGTGTGTGTGGTTAATGCGCGGGCGCTTTCAACTCGCTCTATGGTTGGCACCGCCAACCGAGGTTTCCTGGTCGGCAGGCCGTAAGTGGGATACGGTGAGAGCAGCTTGTCCCCGTTCGCATTCGCTGAACCAATGCCAAGGGGACCGATGATATCTGTCCACGCTGATGCAGCAAGCCCAAGGCGCACGTTAAAATCACCCAGTAGAAATAGTCAGTTGCGCTATGGCACGGATGGTACCTAAATGTGGAATGGATCACGTATGTCATCAGGCTAATACATGGTCGGACGGTATGTTGTGACAAATGTGGCGAACTTACCACTTCCCAATTGCAGGAGGGCAGTCATCAGTCGCACCCTGCCTCCGGGCGGCTTACCCACTGGCTGTCCGTTTACGCGCTCGAATATTGCAAATCCAACGTTATAGCGTTTTCGCGCAAAATCATCCCTTATTTGCATATATTTATCATGTATGCCTGCAAAGTTTACTTTTCGGCCACCTGCGCAGCCCGTAGTTGTCGCAGGGTATTACGGGCTAATTAGAGCATTTCTGGATAGCTATGCCCATCTAGGTCATACGCCGCTTCCCTACTTTTTATGTTTTTTTCTTTTTTCTGCTATCTGCTTGCAAAGCAGAAAGCCATTTTTAGCGAAAAATAAAAATAGCCTTATTCGTAGACCATCATTTAATTGCGAATAACTCGCAAAATACTGCACGTATTGTGTTGCTTTTACGTTCAACGTATTCAGGCGCTAAAGCTAGTCCAGATCTGTGTAATTTTGTGCTAATTTAAGCGGTATTCCAACTGCAGAAAGGCTTTTTCTTTTATCTGAGAATAACTCAGGTTGAAATTTCGCGTCGGAGAGCAATATTAGCGTAAGAAAAGTAGGGCTCTATTTTTTTGTTAATTGGTATTTGTCTAGTGAAGCGCGCAGATTTATTTTTTCTCTTAGCAAATTGTTTTTATTCTTGTCTGCATTTATCGAAATTTTTTTAAAACTTTTCGTATGCCTTATAATCCCTTCACTCAATTCTTCCATGTGCGCAACAACAATTGGGGCAACTGAGTGGCCAATTAATGTGCGATCAATTTAAAGTGAACTTGTGGCGAATTGGATTCTGTTCCAAGGAGAAAAGGCACAACTCCGCGAAGTTTTTCACAATAAAAGAACAAGGAGCTCAATGTCGCCCGAAAGAACCAGAAAACGTCAAGGTGGGCGCCTGAGACCCAGTAGCTGTATACCAAACAGTGCCAATGCATTTGTAATTGCTAACGATGAACATATATTTATATTTTGCCTACTTCCATGCAAGAGCATCGGATTAATGTAAGCCTTGATCTGAACCCTTTAGGGTGTAGCCTCTAGCAGGTCTAGAAATATACCTATTTATTTACTTATTTATATTTATTTATTCATGTTCACGTGGTGCCAGTTTCAGCTTTATGCATCTTACCTTGCTCAGTGCGCCGTGTCTCACTGAGCGCTTCTTTCTGAATGATGTAGCGCGCCGACTCTATCGCGGCGCTCGGGGCGCTCACGGGATTGCCGGTCTAGTAGTATGCGCGGGTTCCAGCACCAGACGTTGTGTGCCGCAAGGGTTTAGGAATGCATTGGCGGGCAACGGCGCGCGTGGTGGTGATAGTTGTGCTTTAGAGGTATGTTTGAAGGTCTCCACCAGGAGCCTTTGCTTTCATAGCCTGACCCACAAGGCAGTAGGGAGCAGATCCGACTCGGGATTATGATTGCATGAACAGCTTGGGTCCGGTTGAGGTTCGTCCCATGCAGCCTTTGAAGATTCGAAACCATTCATTTTTGTTTTGCGGCCTTAGTAAGATACGCAACTGCGACCACGGCCAGACGCAGTAGGTCGTCTAGGTGTGTGCACCAATTTTTCCAGGGGCAGCCTGGATTAGGGCGGGTAGTAGCAAACCGTTTAGTACCCTAAGTGCCCTCCCATCGTTAGACACAATGCATGGCGCTTGTGCCCAACACCAATAGAGCGGTGAGCTTTTAATCCGTGGACCTGTTGTCTCCAATGGCTAGAGTTAAGGAAGGCGGAACATGGCCTACTTTCTTACCTCCGAAGATGATGGATTAGGTGCAAACAGGACGTTCCCCACTGACAGGAGAACGACTCTGCTCCTCAGCCAAAGTATTCTATTACATGTACACCCGAAATGCTGCGTGTCTAGCACATAGCCACTTCACTGACTCATGCGGATTGGTGTCCTAGTGCTTAGCTCTGAGAAGGACGTAACCCAAATTCCACCCTGCGGTCGCTACGAGGGGGCGTCCGGAACGTGCGCTCATAGCACAGCAGCAGCAGCGTTAGGTGGACCATGTTAGGATCTAGTAACCGGAAGCCTCAATGCACCATCTGCTCTTCCGCCACTCACATTTCACCTACATATCTACATGCACCTAGCTATCCATTTTGTTACTGCTTAACATACGATTGTAGAACAGGGAATGAACCTTGTCTCTGTCTTCCGTCTCGGTCAGAAGCAGGAAAATTCCTCCAAGGTTCGATCTCACAAGTTTGTGTGCGGAAACGAAGAACACTGCGCGCGCATTCTTCTACGGACTCCACGTCTCAAATGTGTACCTTTCTACGTATTAAGAGACCTCTCTCCCGAGGACCGAATTAAAACCTAGAATGCTGTAGAAGAGCTCCGAATGCGTAGGGCGAGTGGTGCAACCAACCTACGTATCGTGGATTTTTGCGTAGCTAGGATGAGCACAAGCGTCCGCCGGAGTTCCAATTTTGTCACCCCTAGACTGGAAAGCATAAAAACGGTCTGCTCCTGCTACCTGCTAAGGTACGAAGTCTGAGGAATAAACTGGATGAAATGCACTTGCCTACTTCGGAGACTCGTTGAGACCTGATGGCCTTCACCGAAACCTTCCTATTCTCAGATATCATGGACTCGGAAGTGTCTATCCCTGGATATCACCACTCCCGGTCGGATCGTCACGGATTGAGGTCAGGTGGTGGGGTAATTCTCTACTGGAAGACAGATCTCAAAGCACATTTCGTTGACGCTATCAGTGACCAGGATGAAAATTTCGAAACCCTCTGGTGCAGTGTTCATGAGGGATGCAGATCTCTCTTGGTCGGTGTCGTCTACAGAGCGCCATCGCGCCACAGAGCGCGCTCGTTGAGCTCGAAAAGGGTTTATGGTGGGCACAAGGCTGTATAAGATTGGGGGTTTCAGTACACCGAATATTGATTGGGACCTAATTCTTTGTGGTCGCCGAACCGAACCGTTTCATGCCACGTTGATGAAAACCGCTCTCGACTGCAGCCTCGTTTAACCTGTCTTGACGCCTACTTGTATTTTCCCAGGTCAGACCCCGCACCTCCTAGAGCTCGTGCTCTCCCCGACAGATTTGGTTGTCACGAACCTAACCGCTCTTCAACCCATAGGCAAGAGCGATCATTGTGTACCCGCCGTCTCACCACCCATAGCCAAGGTGGTCAGTGCCGGAGTTTTTGGCGTGCCGATCCACTGCGTCCTAAAACGGCCGCAAGCGCTACGGATTGGGCTTTCCCTGAACACCTTCCCTTAGATGACGAGCGGAATATTGTACTCCACCAAATGACGTCTATTTGGGCTGGTCATTCCTTCCTCCCATGGAAAGCCCTTCACTAGAAGTCCACCTTGGACGAATCGAGAGTTGAGGTCACCTATGAATAGAAGGCGCAAATTATAGTAGCGCCTTGGGCATGCGCAATCAGAACCCGACTTCTTTCACTACAAGATTGTCAGAAGCGTTTCTATCGCGATGAAGCGCCAGAAAAGCCGACACTACAAACTATCCTTGACAAAACACTCCAGAATCGCGCCCATAATGCTCTACTCTTATTTGAAAAGAAGCACTAAATCTATTGTTGACGTCCCTGCTTTGTGTTCCTATGACCAGCAAGCTTTACTTCACGAGGACGCTGAGAAAGCTAGTCACTTGGCTAAGCAATACGCTTCTGTTTACGCAAAAGAAACGCCATTTGGTGACCGAGCCTTATTCACCTTTCCATCTTCTTTGGCCCAAGCAGATATTAACACTGATTCTGTTATGTGACTTCTTCTTTAGTTAGCTCCGTACAGCTCAACCGGCCCGGATGGGTTGCATCCTTTGTTCCTCAGGACTGTGGCGGAGTACATAGTTTCATCCATACATCAAGTCTTTCGTCGCTCATTAGAAGCTGGCCGTCTTCTTTCAGCTTTAAACCTGGGCGTCGTTAACCCCATCTACAAAGGAGGACGTTGACATGATCCGGCCAATTATCTTCCAATCTGTTTGAAGTCAATAGTGTGTAAATTTATGGAACGGATCTTAAAACAAGCTGTTACGCTTTATCTTGGGGGACAGATATCATTTCTTATGCCTAGCATGGTTTCCGAAAAGACCGCTCCTGGACCCCGAACTCGCTCGTTGCTAAGGAGAATTGCGCATGGTCGCTAGACTCCGGCAAACGCCTGGACGTTGGGTTTGTTGACTTCAGCGAAGCATTTGACACAGTCCCGCATGAACGGCTTCCGTTTAAGCTCCAAGGAATCGGTACTTATTTGAACATCCTGTCTTGGATCTCTGACTTCCTAAACAACCGCTCTATGCAAGTGAAGGTGAATGACAGAGTTCTCATGCAGAGTAAGGTCCCACACGGCTCTGTCCTGGGTTCCGTACTTTTTAATAAATACACCGACTTACCATCCACGCTTCAGACAGACTGCCTATACTACGCTGGCTACCTAAAGCTGCGGATGGAAGTATTCATTCTTGAAGACGCGATAAGATAACAAACTACGCCCGATCTACTCCATGGTTGGTCGATTAAGTGGCAGTTGCGTGTAGATCGTGATAAATGCTCTGTTCTTACCATTGGCTCATCTACCCCATGGTTGGCTAGCCAAACAAACTCCACGTGGCGCCAGCTGGGTGGTCCGGGTAAATCCCGTTCCAACAAATGGTTCGGCGGCAGTGTTCCAGGAGGTGGTGGGATTTCGCCTGACAAGCGTTCTCCCTATAAAAATCCACAGATATCCGTTTAACAACACTGCCGTGACGGTGACGCGCCACTAAATAAAGTCACCGCCTCTTCCCTTTTCCGGAGGATCATTCACACATCACGAACGTCATCCGATTTGATACGTTCCATTGATTTACCCTTTGATGGCGAACCCAACTAAAAAACACACAGTCACGTTTACCTAATCATACAACATGGCTACTTCCAAAGACAGACATAAACATATGCTACATGTCAATAGACACATACATTCCTATGCTATTCGTAAAATGTACTAATTTGTGCAGTTACCGATCATACGTGTCTGTATTACCATGAGCACGTCCTTGATGGTGTGCCTCGCAATGACGAGAATTAACTGTTTATTGAGTTGGAACTTACCATCTTTTTGCTTCCTTGTTCAGAAGCGCAAACAAAGAGTGTTGGTGTCATCAGAACTCAAATCTATTCAAGACACCCAGAAGAGAGACACCGCGCCTACAGGATGTTCCATTCTATACTTATATGGTATTCTTTCCTGACCCCGGAACTATTCCGGCTCCGCTTTGGCTCGCATGTTCGCCCGATACTCGAATACTAGCTACCCGCTTCCGACCCTCTCACCAACTCGGAATGTGATATGACAGAGAAGGCTCAACGGCGTGGATCCAACTCCGTCCCTGATTTGCGAGACTTGTCGTAGCCACACCGACTTCAACGACCGAACTTATTCACTCTAGGTTACCTTCGTCGCCGGGGAGATTTGATATTCACTCGACGTATTCTCAGAGGAAAACTCGGTGGCGAGCTACAGGACTTCTTTCAACTCGCCACTGTGAGTTCGAAACGAGACCACCGCCTGAAGCGTTTCAAACCGAGGATTCTCCGTGTGCGGCTCAAGTTGGCCTTAGCAACGCGCGTGATGAATGATTAGAACCGGCTGCCGGAACCTATTGTTGATGCTGAGACAGAGGAACATTTCAAACAAATGTTGCATTACAGTGGGCGTTCGTGAGTAGTGTAATGTACGTAGAAACTAGAAAGTAGAAATCACGATTAATCTGCACACAATAATTTGCCACGACGGGGAACCGAACCCCGGTCCTATGAATAACCGGTCCGCTGGCCCATCACTGAGCTACCGAGGGCTGAAGATCAAGTGCGCAAGTTAGTACATGACTTCTGTTTGGTGCGTGACGTATTGCCAATGAGCTCACCCTATCTGTCCTGGTATTGCAGATCGGCTCACACCCTCGTCACTTCCCAACGGACCGAAGTGTCTGTCCTTTTGCTGTCCAATGGGCAAGGGTAGATTACTTTATGGATTATCACCTGAGCGCGCTAGGATTCTGCTGCCCCAAAGATAGCTACAGTGGTCCTCTGCGGAACATGTTGCCGCAAGGACCGACACCATCTCCGGAATTATCGGAAAGTGTAGGAGGTGACAAAGGAACATCCTTCTGCTCTCTATCATCTAATGATACAGTGATACATTGAAGCAGAAAGCTTGACACACGGTGAAATGGAAGCAGATTGACATCCTTACTCTGACCGTTTTGTCGGTTACGGCATTGTACTACCTTGTTCCCAGGCAAAGTCGTCACCTTTTCAACATAAAAGGAAGTAGGTTTAATAAGATGTTTTACTACGGAAAACATAGTCCTATTAAAAAAATGAACGTATGCTAAATAGGGACGAGAGAAACTAGCCTTGAGCACAGACTGCTCGCTTTTGTCCTTCTTTGGTACCTGCGCAAGACACACTTGCTGTAAGGGAAAATAGTGAGGATGCCATTAATGCAACGATTAAAGCTACGTCGCGCGCCAATGCGTTTTGAACTCCACATTTATTCGCACTAACAAAAATACTGCTGCGTACTATGCGTTCAAAGTTGCTGTAGCAACGCTTACTTCATTACTAAGGTTTTCATGATAATTTATGTCTCGTACGAAGAGCTATTACTTTTGACCTTGAACTGGTGCTTGAATCATTTAACACTGCATGACCTAAAGAGCGCTACCTACGGATACCTAAATTAGTTTTCGTTCCCACTTGAGATGGAAAACCTTATTGAAACTGGTTGCAGTTTTCTCCTTTAATACGCTTATATTGTTATGTTTTACTGTTCTGATACTTGTCTAATCAAACACATACATTACTGAAAATTGGTTGCTCAAAATCTTGCACTTGAAGATGGAAAATGAAAATGAAAAAAGTGTGAGTCTCAGAATATTTTTGTACTTGGCCCTTCAGTATTGGTTCCTAGCATATTCGGTTTTGCCGCATAAACGGTATATTAACTAAGGTCATTTTCCCAGCTTTTAACAAAATTATGCCCACACCAATATTTAATCCATTATTATGATCAAAAGTACGTATTTGGCAAATACATAACATCTGAAATGTATTAATGGTTTTTTGTGCCTTTATGAAAATAGCTCGTTGAGCTGAATATACGGCCTTTTTATGGATTTGTAGTCAAGAACATATACCCATAAGGGGAGACCTAAATAGCTTCTTGTGTGAAATTATGCCTGGAAGTACGCCTGTATCCATTTTTCACAAATTTTATTGCCCACTTTTAGATTGGTACTGAGAAACAAAAGCGGTATACTTCATTGTCCTTCGTTTAAGTTTCGGTTGCCATATTATTGCCTTTTTCAATACAACGTGGGAAACATCATAAAATTATTGCGATGGATGCTATTGCTTTATTTTCGCTTTGTTCATGTGCATTTAGAACGAAATTAGAAAACTTTGTATAGAAATCTAGTTGTTTATCAATGCCGTTGACTTTTTGTTCATGGTGTGATGTTTACCTACCACCCTGTGCGTTAGGAAATGCCCATACTCCGTAACAAACTTCTAATTTTTAATTCAAAGATACTTTATTACTATAGGCTGCTGGTTACATATTGTATTCATTGTATCACGTTCAGGCCAAGTAAATTTTAGAAGGGGTAGCCATATCTTCAAGACAGCAACTACTGGCGAATTTAAAAGTATGAATAAATGTAAACAATGAAGCAGAGGAATGTTTTTAAATTGGAATATCGTGTACTATTAGTAACCTTAGTATGGTACTTGGATAGCCTCTGCTTTTAGAGGCTGTTACCCATCTGGTCTTATTCTTTTTTCTGTTCTTCATTGAGATAGCAAAATAGCCAAGCTGAGGCATCATGATCTCTTCGTACTCAATACTATGGTTGATGCATTTAACGCCGTTGTTGGTATTTCTTGATTAATTACTCAAGCACTTTCCATATTGCTATACTTTATACTCGTATGAATGCATGTAATTCTGGGACATGCGGATGCTAGCAATACACGGCAAGTATTTGCGAACCTGAATGTTTAGAAAACGCTATTACTTTTGGTTGTCACAATCGTTGCAGGAATATGTCAGCCACTGTTGTGCTCTCTTCGTTGCCGATAAGATACAATATTATGCCATTATACATGCTGTGTTGGTGTTTATTGCGTTCAATCCTACACACTTACTTACTGTAATTATCCTAAATGCCAGAATAAGCTAGTTTAATCAAATATCAAATATCCAATGTTTAGTTATTACTTATTTTATCGTAGACACCTCTTAGGCACTGTGATATATTATAACTGGAAAAGTCAGTCTGATTTTTATTGCTGTATTAAAAACATAAGCAGCGGCGCTATTGACTAGCTTGCTTTTTACATTTTAAGCTTCTTCAACCAAATGCATTTTTCGAACTAAACAGCCGTTAAGTTGTTAACTAATTACTAATATATACATATAGATCATCATATTAAACGTATTCTTTTACTTAACCTTGCTTGAGTGTTGCAAAAAATAGGTGAGAAAGTCCGTTAGATATTACGCTCAGTAAGTAAAACTAGATGGCCCTTTGGTCTATCATAAAACTTAGCCTCATGTCAAAATATCTAAAGAATTTTGGACTTATTCACAAACCACGGCCTAAATGTGCATTGTTTCCTCGTTATAACTTAACAACAGATGCTTTTAACTACGAACGCAAAAGGATAACAAACCCGTCTTAATGTACTAATGAGTTCCATTTTTAAAATACTTAGTCATTTAGATATTAGCCTTTAAGGTTCGCGTGTAAAATAGTACATGAAGAAGGAATCATGCCTGCTTTACTTACTTTGGGCAAGGTTATTAAATATACCCTGTACAGACTTACTTTCATGCCATTTATTTCTATGCGTTTCATTGGGGTGATTAGCCGTCGAAAATACGAGTTTACTGTAATAAGTATTAGGCTTGGAGTTGACAGTTGTTTACCATCACCAAATCAAACAAACTATTCATAGCATTTGTGCAATACGCTTATAGACCCTTCTTGGAGCATCTCTGTTTAAATCAAGAAGTTTTAATCTTTATGCAATAACATTTGCTTGCAGTTATTTGTTCAAATAAAATGCCACCAATAAGATAATTTTGTAACCCATCAAGGTACAAGTGATAGTTCACAGCCATGTGAGCGAACTTAACAGGCCTAAAACTATAAAAGCTAGCTAGTAAGTTTATGGCCATCTTACCAGCTTTTTTATTATTTCCCTTTCTTCACGCTTATAATGATCCGGGTATCTTAAAAGTGTTTGTACTTTAAAGTCCGTCTTCTGTAGTGCATGTAGTTGTTAAGCAGAGTAATTGCTTATCAGTGCAGTTGCATGGCTTCAAGAATGCTTTTGATAGATACTGCAGATACAATATCTACCATACATTATTGGTCATGTTATTTTTGCATATGCGTCACCAAGTATAATACAGCGCAAGAAATGCGCTTATTTGGCCAGCTCTCCTCTAAACCTTTCTGGCTCACGGCTATATCAAAAAGGTAACACTAGGAAATTCCCCGTAGGTCTGGGTAGTATGGAGCGCACCTATATCCACTGTTATATTTTTAGTAAAGTTTGTGTATACCCTGACGTTTGGTTCACCATTCACTCATTTGTATATATTTATACAACACTTATAGCAATCAAAGGGCCACTTGTGCGCTGCTGCAATAGTACATTTGCCTCTATATTAAGCATTGCTGCTTGACTGTTAGAGCTGTTCAATTGGTGTGTTTGAGTGATAGCAGGTTTTGCTCAGCGAATAAAGAACTTTCTTATGTATATGCGGCTTTTAACTCTATACCGGTGCACATTATTTCGTATAATGTCTGGGGTTACTCTGTTGGCATCAGCGTTATAATAAACAGTATACTAAACTAGTCAAAAACGTCGCAAATTAGTTTACTTGGATATGCAACCTTAATCCTTGAAGCCTGACTGACGTAGTCGCCTAGTTTAGCAACGAAACGACAGCAATCTGTTACTTCACCTTTGTGAACAACGTGACTACAAGATCACTGTACTGGGTATACTTGTATATTCGGATCGTTATGCAACTGTGAAACGCACCTCCTAAGTAAGGCATGTAAAAATGGCGACTGCATAAAGGTTGAAAACCACAGTAATAGTGCAAACTTTAATTAAATAAAGGAAGAGCTGCTGGTCTTAACTGAAATTTATCATTATGGATATTTTACTGCTTTTGTAGTGGTTATTAATCTTTCGCATTTTGTCTTTCTTGTCATCAATTTTATCACGACATCTTTTGTACAGTTTGTTTGAATTAATGATTAGAATACACTTCTTCGCGCCTCGCGTTCCGTCGTGCTGATTTCTGGCTGTGCTGCTTCTGCGTGCGTACGGTGCCGTCCAGTCTGCTTGCAAATCGGATAGTATATTCGGAATTATTATCGAACGTCTATTTCCATTGTGCTCGTCGTGTGCTACAGGTATAGCGCAACCTACGACTCGAACTCGACCGTGATTAGACTGTGAGTTGACCCTTTTCAACTTTTTGCCTTTTACTCAGGGGTTGCAACCTTCCCAGTATTTTTCGACCACTACATAAATTGGTGACCTCGCCTTGTTTTTTTAAACACGTATTTTTTCTTAGTCATGTCTGACCAGACCCCATGTGTTTTTACGGACAATTCCGTCGAACTCTCGCTTCCTATTTTTGACATATTCAATCCACGCGGATGGTTTATTCAGGTGGAAGCCACTTTTCGATGTCGTAAGATCACTTCACAGTCTTCCATGTTCTCTTACGTCGTCTCGCGCTTACCTGTTTCCATTGCATCTGAAGTCATTGATATCCTCGATCCTATGCCTGTAGAAGCACCGTATGATAAACTCAAAGCCGCTATCCTTAAACGCACAACTGCATCTGATGAAGCTCGTCTGCAACAGTTACTTTCCGGCGTCGAGCTTGGCGATCGCACCCCATCCCCGCTTCTAAGGCACATGCGTTCCCTAGTTGGTTCGTCGAAACTCGACGATGTCCATACTCCGCCAACTATGGACCAACTGTCTTCGGCAAAACATCACAGCGATATCTATCTCAGTTCTTAGCGACGATAGCACGCTAGAGAAGCTCGCAGAAGCTGCGGAAAAAACGCACGAATGTTTCTTTAAGAGTACTCTTAATCATCTAACTGAGTCCACCACAGCCAGCCCATCTCACAGCACTACGCTTAATTCGATAAACGAATGAATATCCGGTCCATAGACCTCAGCATGTCTGCAATTCGACGTGAAAGCGATAACCAACCGAAGAAGTCCTCGTGATCCGCGCCGCAGCACATCACGCTCACGTCAGCGGTCGTACTGTTATTTCCACCGTCGCTTCGGTAAATCAGCACGTAACTGTCGCCCGGGATGCAAATATCCGAAAGGAACTCCGAATTCGCAACCGGGAAACGCCAAAGCCAGCCAGTAATGGCGACGGCTGTCGCTGGCCAAATCCTCAGTCGCCTTCTGTACGTGTTCGACTCCACGACTAAACTTCATTTTTTGGTCGATACGGGCGCAGAAATCAGCGTTATCCCACGTTCGTTGGAAAAACGCCCTCTGCAACAAGCCGGACTCACGTTACAGGCGGCTAACCAGACCAAGATCGCGACATACGGCCAAAAGCTGTTACACCTAAGCCTTGGTTTACGACGCGACTTTCCTTTTATCTTTACCATCGCTGATGTCCAGAAACCCATACTTGGCATCGACTTCCTTAGCAAATTCGGCCTCGTTGTCGACCTACGTTGCAGGAAGTTACGGGACGACAGCACTTCGCTCACTGTCCCTTGCCATCTCGCCCCAGTCACTTCCGTTGGACTTCGCGTACTCATGCCAGACTCTACGCCGTATTCCTCATTGCTTCAGCAATTTCCGTCTTTGGTCCGTTCTAATACCGACTCCACCGAGCCTAAACACGAGGTCTGTCATCATATCGTCACCACAGGTCCACCCGTGTCAGCCAAACCGAGACGTCTTCCACCTGACAAGCTCCAAGCGGCTAAACGCGAATTTGAGCACATGCTCAACCTCGGAATCATTCGCCCGTCCAACAGTTGTTGGGCTTCCCCGCTTCATCTGGTACCCAAAAAAGTCCGGTGATTGGCGTCCATGCGGTGATTACCGGGCACTCAACGCCGTTACTATTCCCGACAGATACCCTATCCCTCATATTCATGATTTTTCATTGGGATTGTCCGGGAAATCAGTCTTTTCCAAGATTGACCTTGTACGAGCATACCATCAAATTCCAATGGCATCTGAGGACATTGGTAAAACTGCCGTTATCACACCTTTCGGTTTGTACGAGTTCACTCGTATGCCTTTTGGCCTTCGCAATGCGGCACAGTCCTTCCAGCGCTTCATGGACCAGGTCCTCCGTGGTCTAGACTTTGTTTTTGTCTACATTGACGATGTTCTCATAGCCAGTGCCACGCCAGAAGAGCACTTGAATCACCTCCGACAAGTATTTGAACGCTTCGACCATCACGGGATAACCATTAATCCTGATAAATGCCTATTTGGTCAATCTTCCGTCGATTTTCTTGGTCACAAAATCGATAGCAAAGGCATTAGTCCCATCCCTGAGAAAACCCAGGCAATCATGGACTATCCACTGCCCCAATCCGTTAAAAACCTGCGCCGATTCCTTGGCATGGTTAATTATTACGGAAGATTCATTGACAATTGTGCTGCTGTTCTTCAGCCTTTGACTGATTTACTTAAAGGTAATCCAAAGAAGTTCATCATTACGCCAGAAGCCGAAACAGCGTTTGCTGCCATCAAGCAGAAGTTAAGCCAGGTAACTTCCCTGAGCTACTTGGACACCGACGAGAAAGCTACTCTCGTCCTCAAGACTGATGCTTCACAATCCGCTGTCGGTGCTGTACTTCAACAACTAATTGGCAAGGAGATTCAGCCGTTGTCTTTCTTTTCTCGGAAGCTACAACCAGCACAAACGAGGTACAGTACTTTCGGTCGCGAACTTCTCGCGATGTACTTGGCCGTCAAGCACTTTCGTCACGTCCTTGAAGGACGACGTTTTGTAATTCTGACGGACCACACGCAGCTTGGTTTTGTATTTGTGTTTGTTTTTGTTTTTGCTTTCTGTTTTTTTTTTTTTTTTTTTGTTTTTTTTTTTTTTTTTTTTTTTTTTTTTTTTTTTTTTTTTTTTTTTTTTTTTTTTTTTTTTTTTTTTTTTTTTTTTTTTTTTTTTTTTTTTTTTTTTTTTTTTTTTTTTTTTTTTTTTTTTTTTTTTTTTTTTTTTTTTTTTTTTTTTTTTTTTTTTTTTTTTTTTTTTTTTTGTTTTTTTTTTTTTTTTTTTTTTTTTTTGTTTTTTTTTTTTTTTTTTTTTTTGAGGTTTTGTTTTTTTTTTTTGTTTTTTTTTTTTTTTTTTTTGTTTTTTTTTTTTTTTTTTTTTTTTTTTTTTTTTTTTTTTTTTTTTTTTTTGTTTTTTTTTTTTTTTTTGTTTTTTTTTTTTTTTTTTTTTTTTTTTTTTTTTTTTTTTTTTTTTTTGTTTTTTTTTTTTTGTTTTTTTTTTTTTTTTTGTTTTGTTGCCTGAGTCACTTCTTTCTCTTATTGGCTTGCTTTGTTTTTATAAAAACTCTATTTTTGTTTTTGTTGTGTGCTGTTGACTGTTGGGGGCGGGGTTTTTGCGTTTCTTGTTCGTTCTTTTTTTATTGTTTCTTTGGTAAGCAGAACTTTTTGTCTTTTGTCTCTTGCTTTAAAATAATAATTTAATATGTTATGGAATTGATTGTAAAAGAAATGATCCCTTGGGTGGGTTAAATTAATGGTAATAAATCATGCCTTTTTGTTTTCGCTGTTAGCTCTTTCTTTTTTTGCTCGCATATTGCTTCTTTCTTCTGCTTTGTTCGCGTTGTTTTTGCCTCTTTTCAGTTGTTTTTCTGCAAAAAGAAAATTTTCCTTTAAATCTTTTCTTCTGATAGGCTTTGGGTGCTTTGTGCTCTCTCTCTTTTCTTTGTTGGTGGAATGTTTTGTTCTTGTGCTTCTCCTTTTTAGACGCTGTTGGAAACTAAGTTTTTTCGATTTAGACTTGGGCTTTTTATGTCGTTTTTGGTTTTCGTGGGTTTTGGTTTTTTTGGTTGGTGTCTTCCTCACGTGGGTTTTGATGGTTCGTTTTTCTTTGCTGTAGGTCTACGCTTTTCGGCGACCGCTTTACCCGATCGCTATTCTCCGAGAGAGAACGACACATTCTGGATTCACCTCTCAACAATTTTGTGTCGACTATTCGCTAACAACTTGACGGTACCATAGAATCAATGTTGTTCCGCTGATAGCACTTTCACCGTGTCTCAACGCTAAATCAAACCTGTCGTCTTCTCTCTCCAATCGACCTTGAGCGGTAATGTCTGTTTGCCACAGAACAACGACGCATTCCTGAACTTCGCTCAGCTTTCGAATCGAAATACCCACTTAGTGCAATTCTGTGCAATTACCCAATTTTAAACTCAGACGTTCAAAGGATCTACCCTGCGATAGTCGCGCTCAAACGCGGTAATGCGCCAATGACCCGTTTGTTCCCCATGTCTTTCTCCGGCATGAAACCGTCTTTGAAAGCCATTTTCAGTCACGCACTATGTCCGCATCCGTAGCATGTCGATCCTACTGTGGAAGTTAGTGGTTACTGGATCACGTGATGTCATAATACTGGCCTGAGTATGCGCTCTTGATATCCGCCAACGGGTCTAAGACACATGACTCATCAGCTGTCCAGAGCAAGTCACAGGATACACACGAGACACACTATATACTACTGCGCCCCCGGAACATTACTCACTACTCTGAGGACTCGCAGTTATCAGACATGTCCAACCTAGACATAGTCGGAACCCGCTATCCTAACCGTCGAAGCATTATGTCTGCTTTCATTTTGACTTGATGTTGAGTCGTTTATGACTACGTTACGCCCGCCCGCCATTCCTTATACGTGACCATAATCATGTCTTCAGAAATCTGTGCTTGCCCGTGTGCAATTTCTACTCTCAGACTCACTTGGATTTTCCTCGCTTCGAGATGTGTACGCGATCTCACGATCCACTACAGATCGAGGATCTCAGTGTTCGACTTCCACCTTGTGTCCTGATGACTTGGAATCGCCTGTTGGGATATTGTATTACCCACATCTAATCGGACAACTAGCGTTCATCATATCCCGCGTAACGACGATGAGGCTTCTTGTCGAGTCGTTATCCCATCGACAGTAATCTTGTACTAAGCCAGCCATCACATGACTAGATACACCCTGATTCCATCATTGGCCTGTAACGAGCATCACCGAGCCTGCCCTTTCTTGGTATCCGTAATTACCGTCAATAGAGGATATGGGGATGCTGCCCTGCCGCCGAACTCGCTCTTTGGCACCACTCTCAGACTTCGCAGGCGAGATGATTTTGGGATGTCCCCGAGTGTACACTGGTGAGGTGACTGTGATCCTGAGTGATCCTACGACCGAAACGTCTCATGAAATCAAGCATCTCTCCGAGACAGGTTCGGGACCCATACGTTCATACTCTCGCTTCACTTAGCCCAGCGTGACACAACGAATTCATCCGGACTCTTACACACTGGTCCTTTCGTATTTCATTCGCATTTGATGCCAGTTCGACATAGCCTAGTTTGGACACCCCCCTTAGTGAAGGTCTCTTTGTTCATAAGATGATTGTTCACTGGATAAGCCTAATAGACTGGTCCTACTGGGTAAGGGTAAGTGAATGGCCGATTTAATAGAAGTCTCGGGAGTATTGACCCGTAGCTTAACGCACGGCCTTTTGTTGAGGCCTCGCGTTCACTCTTGACGGAGTCGCCACAAGTCGTGTACCCAACATGTTGGTCACCCGACCGCTCATGCGCCTAATGCTCCTAGACTCCTCAATAGCGCTTCGCCACCACACGAATGTTCCCAAATCACACAGTCGTGCAGGACGGTTCTGTTGTCTGTCCCCTCCAAACGAGCTGGCGTTTTGCATTCCCATAAATCGCTATATCCGAGCCGTTACCTTACCCAGTTCTCGCTCTACGGGGGGAGTTATGTAGGGTGGTTATTTAATTCTTCTCGCTTTTTGTCTTTATCTTGGTCATCCATTTTATCATTGACATCTTTTGCTACAGTTTGTTTGAATTAATGATTAATATACACTTCTTCGCGCCCCGCGTTCCGTCTCGTGCTGATTTCTGGCTGTGACTGCTCTCTGCGTGTGTACGGTGCCGTCCAGTCTGCTTGAAATC
>CALYDF020002991.1:0-43058 GCA_944474145.2 Dicrocoelium dendriticum
AATCCAATAGTTGGGCGTTTGGCAAGACACCGTTTGATTGCGTTTTGTAGCCCCTGGCTAACAAGTCATAAAATGAAATGTAAGTGAGACAATGCTTCGTCAACACGTCTTTTAAATATCGCCAGATTGGGAGCAGAAACGACATAATTGGGGAGGGCATTCCAAGGCTCACACACGCAGAGAGAAAAGAAATTTCTACGGCATTCAAGCCGGCTATAATGAATTGTCAGTTTCACAGGGTGACCTCTTAGTTTAGTGTTGTGGTTCAATTCCAGCAGCGGACGGCAAATGTGGTTTGGGTTCTTCAGAATCTGGTAAAACATTATGAGATCCCCCTGCAAAAGCCGATATCGACTGCTGTACATTCTTAGAGATTTCAATCTAAGCTGATAGGGCAGATGAAAGAGGCCCCTGACGTTCTTGGTTGCCCGTCGTTGAGGAGTCTCGAGAGCAACGAGATCCTGTTTCTGCCACGCCTGAATAGCATATTCCACGTGCGATCGCACGTAGGCGTTAAGCATTTGGGGAAATATTGATGGTACAAACCGACCGAAGGCTCTGCGAAGAAGGCCTAAGGGTTGATTTCCAGTTCTCCTCGCCTTCTCTGCTTGTTTGGAACACCCGAGATCTTCCTGTACCAATACACCCAGGTCCCGCTCCTGAGAAACCTTCGCCAAGGTGTGGTCTCCAATCTTGTAAGCACTCACCAGCTGGTGACACAGATGCATCACTTTGCACTTAGCCATGTTCAATTGAAGCTTGTTCCTCTTTGACTATTCGTAAATGCAATCTAGGTAATGTTGGAGCAGATCCTGATCTGCCTTGTTACTGATTGCCCGCCATATCTTGACGTCATCGGCAAAAAACAGGAAGTTTGAGGAGATGACTCTTGCCAGGTCGTTGATAAACACCAGGAATAAACGCTCCGCTAAACACTTGTTCAGTCGTTTCGGACTACTGGAAGAAATAGTCACGGACAATGGGCCATAACCTTGTAGTCACAACTTCACAGTTTTCCTCCACTACATACTGGAACCGCACCTTACAATCCTGCGGCGAACTACATGGCCATACAGGCCATACAACTAGGAGGTCGGATTGGGAAGATGTTGTTTTAACGGCTGGATTTACGTACAGAACGTGTGATCGCAGGGATACCGGAAGAACGGCGGCGGAGCTGATGTTGGGAAGGTCCTTACACACCGACCTAAATGCTGCACACAACCTGTCATCTGGGGGACGTGAAGAAGTTCAAGTCGCATAGCACATTACCAAAATGCCTACGCCAGATCATCAACTCCTGTGCAGCCGGGAGCATGCGTTCGCGTTAACAACCGGGCTACTCCTAGAGGTCTCCTAGCTCTAACCGCACCGTCGCGAATTGCCCAGAGACTAGGTCCAGGGACCTATCGATTGGAAGAGGGCCTAATTGCCAACACACGTCGGTTGCACACGGCCCATGTACTATGCGTGATCACGAAGCCGTATCGCCGTTACCACAAGATCAACGTCGCCGGTCCGCCAGACGTTCGAAGCCTGTCGATCGAAATCAGCCAACGTGACGCCGCGAATCAAAAAGGGGGGTGGTTGTTGTTGTCGACTCATCACGATGTCTATTTTATCTCAGCTTTCATTGGCTGCCTTAAACACAGCAACCTACTTCTCATTGGTTGTAATCCGGACGGTTAACAATTGCCTATTCTGTGTTTCATCTCTGAGTTGAGTACCAATACACATGCTGCTTTTTTGCGTACTTAATACAACAGTACTGAACAATAAACGATGCTATATACCGGACAGAAAGTCTAGCTTGACAGGTCCCTTAAGATGACTATAGACTGGTGATTTTAAAAATTATAGTTTCAAATGATAAGAACAAGGAAATATCCTGGTTCAAGGGGACTCACCGAGTCATTCACTTGAACAAATATGTTGGTGTGCTAACGGCTAGGTAGCCGAGAGTGTTGGTGCACATACTCGTCGCGATACTTTGTCTTCTGATGGAAACGGACCATGTCACGTGATGTAAATTGCATAGTTCAGTGAATTACATTAATGTAGGGCGAAAAGAAGTGAGAAGGAAGAGCGTTCCAGGATCCGCATACACGAAGGGTGAAAAAGATATGTCGCTAATCAAGTTGACCGTGGTGTGTGATACGTCTGAGCTGGTGGCGCCTCAGATTGTTATTGTGGCCGACTGGCAGCAGATTGCGACGGCAGTGTTAGGGCTTAGTCAATATCTGGAATATTATAATTTCCTCGTACGCGCCGGAATACGATGTCAAATCCTTGTCTGGCATCGGATGACATCGTCCAGCTTGCTCGGGCTAGTAACAAGTTTGTGGTGCAGGACCGCTTTCGTCAGGATCTATGCTGCTGCAACGCTATCAATAAAGAAACACTAAACATTTTATTCCTCGGCGGTGCGAGGCACAGTCCAACTGAGTGGACCGATCAAGTTGTACATCGAGATCGAATAAAATGGTACATGGTTCAGGTTTTGTACAATGGGTCTCAAATAGATTTCTGAAGTGAATGGCCGTTTAGTAGTATCAGAGGGAGAAAGGGAGATTAAGAAACAAGAAACAATAAGAAATGCAGATTTGGCCAACTCTTCAAGTAAAGTAATATGGCCATCCTTTGAACCGTCCCTAGGGGACCAGTTTCCATGCAGGTTATTCTCTCCATGGGTCTCACCCGCACTTCCATGATCCAACTGGCAGTGTGCCGGTGTGGCAAAATGTCACGCAAGCCAATAACTGTATAAAAATTTTATATTGAACAATGAAAAATGAATTTACTTGGGTTAAGGACTTACAAATTCTGTTGAATACTTGGTGGGAATATTGAAATACTAATAATAATCATAAGAATAATAGTAAACCAGTACTTTAAATGTGAAAGTAAGGATTTAGAGTTTGCTCCGCTATAGTTCTGCAATCCTCGTAGATTCACTGCATCCACAGTTAACAGCAAATATATCCATGGTACCCTCCGGGAGTAAGATAGATTCCCAGCGTTAAGTGAAGAAATATTGGTGGACGAGTGCTGCATCCAACCACCTTTTATATACTGTTAATGCCGGTGTATAGACGACCGATTTTAGAACAGCACTCCACTGGGAACAGGTACGGATGGAAAAGAAATTTCTGCGGCACTTTAGACGGTAATACTGTTCTGCGAGTTGCGATGAGTAGCCCCTCAGTTTAGCTTTGCTGCTGAATTGCAGTAAAGAGCGGCACAGATTATGTGGGTCTTGTAGAATCCAGTAGGTCATAATCAGGTCGCCTCGTAAGGTACGATACCATCCGTTGAATACCCACAAACGTTTCAGCCTCTGATCGGAAGGGCTGTTTTATTCATGTATTATGGGTGATGAAGCCTCAGCTCGTCCCGACAGGCGGATCACTCAAGTATCGCAATTTTTGTTATATGCCCGTGAGTCAAATACAGTATGCGATTCATGGGTAAAATTTTTAGTTTGAAATCTGTAATCCGTCACCTCAAGAGATCAGCCCTGATATGGTCTGAACTACTCCAAGTAGGTGGATAGAAGACTAGTTCTTGGATATGACCAGGTAGTATTGTTACAACGAGAGCAAACGTCAAGTCAACCTTTGCCTGTAATGGCTAATGGTTTATTACTGGTTACCTCAATGATGATTTGCTGGGCAGTGGCACAATCTGATTAGATCGGGTGGCAGATGGGATCGTGTCATGTGCAGGATTTGGGTTAGGCTTCCTTACATGACACCCCATCTTCTGTTGATGTGTCTGCCCAGAGCCTCCAGTCCTTGAGTGTATGATTTCATCCGGTGGTCGTCGATTCCCTACTGGAAGTCTGCGTACTGTATCCATTCCTGGTACTGACTCCTGGCTGGTATATTGCACTCGATCGGAATTTGCGTTTGTTGGTTTCGGCAATGAGGACTCCTCCAGTAATATCTGAAAATCAAGCTTTGGATTGCAGTGAAGTAAACATAGATTACTGCTGAAGCGAAGTCGGAGCTGGTTCATGTGGCGGAGTCACGTTTCACCATGGACGTCTAGTGGGCAGGTGACTTGACCAAGCTGTTTGGTAACTGCACCCGGAGCCCATCTGTTATTGGATTGCGAAAATCTCTTGCCCATTCAAGGCCACCAAGTCGTTAATTCTGCACGGTCTCACGTTGTTGGTGTTGAGAAATTTCTGTAGTTTTCCAGCCAGCTAATTGTTTTTGCTTCAGAATACTTGTATCCCAAACCGACCTGATTCATCTGCCTAATGACCACTCTGACGGCGAGCTTCCATTACACGAGGGATTTGTAGGGATTCGTAACAACATGAGGATGGTTTGTATGTAATCGTCCGTAGGACATCCCCTCTCGATTTGATAAGTGCACTCTTGAAGGTGTCAACAAAGCGCTCCATCTGACAATTAGATTGGGGGTGGAAGGGTGGTGTTCGCAAATGAATCCAACCATTGGAGTGACGGAATGTCACGAATTCCTCTGTGGTGAACTGTGGGCCATTCTCCGTCACAAGCGTTTTGGGCACACCAAAACTACTAAAAACCTGGCGCAGCTGTCTGGTGCTTGTTAATGGAGTGGCTGTGGTCAATATTAGGATGATCTCTGGCCACTTAGTCTGAGCTTCGATTATACCGTCGACTGGGCCTGCGACGTCCGCGTGAACACGGGACCACGGGGTTGTCATTTCCGACCACCGTAAGGGCGCTAGACAGTTCGGCGCTAGTTGCGCCATAACACATTGTTCGCACAGTTTATACAAGTGCAAGGTATCATCGTCCGTTGTTGGCTAGTAGAAGTAACCACAGACTAGTGCTTTAGTGCGGATGATTATTTGATGATCCTTATGAAGTTGAATGAGAATGGAATGTTTTAAAAATTTGGGATAATCACAAGTTCAACAACAAGCAAACATTAATCAAAGATGGATAAACTGTTCTGGCACCGATGATAAGGGATGAGTTCGGAATCGGACAATTGTAATGGCAGAATACCACACTGGACGTTTTGGACGAAAAACTTGTCTCGCATCTGTTCTCAACTGTAATTTTGGTACAAAGTCCGAGGCCGTACTGAATAACTACTGCGTATCGCTGAAACAACCGCTGTGATATGGTCTGCTGGAGCCATGCATCGATAATCTTGGGTAGAACGTTGATACCCAGTGTCAATTTGCACACTTTATCAAAAGGAATACTCCCGATTTAGCTTATCTAGCCAATCAATAACAACAATGTTCAGCCATGGCTGATTGATGAGGTAACATTTAAACTCAAACATTTGCTCCTTGCAGGTTACCGAACAACATAGCTAATCAACCAATCCGAGAGTAGTTACAGATGCACTGTTGGCAGTTTGGCGTGTTGCCAAAACTAGAGGACTTTCGATGGCATCCCAAATGGATTGTGAAATGATGGTGATGTCCGACCCAGTGTCTAACTGAGGAGTTGCGGGATACCCATTAACACAAACTGTCAGGTAGTGCCTGCTGGATATCGCGTCGATCTAATGGGTAGCAACAATGTTGCGGCTAGCATTCCTCTGTGTTGGCCTGGAGGATCGTTTGTTGGAATTGTTAGTTTTAATCGAGTTGTGTGGCTTGCAGAAATCATCTTTGTGACCAAACCCTTGACACTGGTTACACCGATGTCGGCGAAAAGTGCACTGTGATGCGTAGTGCCAAATGCCACAGTTCCAACATGCTGTAGACGGCTTTTTGGACTCCTGCTGGTTTGATCTGACCGGTCTAACAACCATCATGTTGATCTAACGCTGTTCAACCATACTGGTTAAGCAGGCGTTGACATCCCTCGGCCATCTTCTGCAACCTGATGTCTGGGTCTTGCTCCGGCTTAGTGAGAACTCGTGTGCGGATGTCCGCTTCTGACGGAGACTGTAGACCACAGATGAACAGACACTTTAACTGTGTCTCTGTCATGGATGCCAGTTCAAAGTGTTCGCACTCTCGGTTGACTATACCTGCATAAGTAATGTAGTCATCTATGGAGTGTTTGACAACTTTTAAACTGTGATAACGTGTGCTGAGAAGTGAGGAACGTTCGCTAAAGATCTGAGTGCAACACTGAACCGTGTCATCGAATGCAAAATCACGTGGGTGTTTTGGCAAAATGTAATTTATAAAACAGTCATGTTCCGTGGCCCCCAACTTACAAAGCAGTGTTCCTAATTGCCATACATCCTCCTTGCCACCGAACTGAACCCGAAATATATCCTCGTAGCGTTGGAACCAAGACTCAAATGTAACACCAGATGGAACGTCATATCGGAAAAGCTGATTTTTGGATGCAATTTATTCGAAATTGGTTTGCTCATCCTGCGGTGCCTTGTCCTTGGGAATCATCGAGAGATTACTTGTCAGAGTGTCGATTAGAAGGAGTTGAGCGGCTTCGAACTGCGTCTGCTGTTGTTGAATAATCACACGGCGATCGTCTGCGGAGATTGCCATTTCCGTTGCCAATTCCGTCACCCGTTGATATGATCTGAAATACTCCAACTAAGTGGATAAAATACTAGATCGTGGATATGACCAGGTAGTATTGCTACAACGAGCTCAGAAGTCAAGTCAACATGTGTCCTGTAATGGCTGAGTTGCACGGTTCATTACTTGTTACCTCTATGATGATTCGCTGGGCAGTGGCACAATCTGATTGGATCGGATGGTAGTTGGGATCGGGTCATCTGCAAGATTTGGGTTAGACTTCTGTATATGACAAGGCCAATTAGCCAACAACGAAATAAGGACAAATATAAAGTATGGGGAATTGAAAACATAAGAATGTTTACAAGCATTTGCCAATAAACCGAGCACAGTTTGGTGGGAAATCATTGCAAGCAACAACGACCGGGCGGAGATTTCAGCTTGAAAGACTTAGTTCATCTCCGAAACAATGCACCAATGGGGAAGAAAGCGGTATTGTTTAGACGAGTGTATACAAGTGATAAGAATAAGAGGGATTGCAAATACGTACCAAGGAGTTTAGCCATGTGAAGATAAACTTATAACTTTGGGAAAATAAGGGGACATTGAAACTTTTAGGTGTATCTCTGACTTTCCTCATACCAAGCATCCAGAGTTATTTTTGACTAAGTGCTGAGGAGATGTTGGAAAAAGTCAAGTGAACGTTAAGCATCCGTTTGAATTGCAGTTAGGTAAAGAATTTTCTGATATTGGTTGGAAGTTTATTTCATATCAACACATATTTTAGGGGGAAAAGTTTGAGCGGAGCTTGGCACTAAACTTTTGAATATGCAGTATGCGCTGACTGTTTCTTATGTCATGGCACTTAGGGGTCTGAAAATCGAATTGTGGCTGAGCTGTGACGCTTAAGCCGAATAATAAACTGTAAAGAAGGCCCTGGGTAAGTCTGGGACTGTGCAGCCACTGCGGCTGCAGTTTTAGCGTCTCGCAACGATCAAAATAAGTTATAATATTAGGCATATTCAAAGATCTCCTTGTTAAGGATCGTTGGATGTTTTCCACTGCCATTATGTCTAATTGCCTCAGATTTCCGTACACAATTTTACAATACACAAGTTTCGGGCCTAACACAGATACATCCGGCCGAGGTCAACATCTTGATCCCACTCTTCCTCTAATTTGTTCAAATGACAAAGTTGCGCCATTGCCAACGGCAACCTAAGCATGACACCTCGGTTCCAGTCGTACTCCCAACTGTCTCGATATCCACAAATGACATGCTACCCGTATAAACCAACGTTTTAATGGCTAACTCGGGCCCACCATACTCGCACCATGCTCGAACGCAAAGATTCAGACGATCATACGACGGACAGCGATAATTCCCAAATACTTAGTACATTTTCATTGATTCTGATTAATGCCATATCCAGAATCAATAAACATCATTTTATAAACACACTTGCACATTTCCATGACCCACAAGCGATCCTCGGCACTGAAAAATGGTGTTCTTCAGATACACTTGACTCTACTCTGATGATTCTAAACTACCACCTATTTCGAAAAGATCGCTGCGACAGAAAAGGTGGAGGGTGTATTACGTATGTGCACAAAACATTTACAGCCAAACCTATAGACCACTCACAATTGGGAAATGTCCCTGCATCTATTTGGCTCTGAGTTGCGGGTGTCTCATCTTACACACTGATCGCATGTATCTACAACCCACCGAATGCGTCCAACGTAAGTATCACCAACATCACTTTTGTATTTGACTTCGTATCGGAGTTGTTGCACAGCCAGAAGATTACTGCCGGTGATTTCAACCTACCGAAAATACGCTGGTAATCCCACCCAACGTCCACCTTGCACGCCACTTTTCTTTCTTCCATCAGAGCTGGGGGCTGGAAAAAACGGATTACCAGTCCAACCAGGTCCGCCAATGTACTGGACTTAATATTCACATTGGGGATACCCAATCCACGGACCGAGATCTTAACCAATCTCACTGGCAGCAACCATAACATGATCCGACTCAGTTTCCAAATTAAAATGGTCACTAAACTCGCCTCTACCTAGCCAGTTGCAACCTATAAACTGGGAATGCTTTCAGCAGTTCATTCGTTTCTCCGACTGGGATGTATTTTTCCTCTCTACCAGTGCGTACACTACTGTGGAGCACTTCTATAAACAAATCCATCACGCTATAGCCCTCCTTACTCCACAATGTATTCATACACCTCATATCTCCAAAGATTCCGTCGAGCACTTCATCAGCAAGAAAACCAACAAGTTAGCTGCAAGATACAGAAAGACCCATGCCTTTTCACTTATCTTACAAATGCCCGAATTTGCCACCAGAGTCAAACATGCGCAATTAACACGACGAAAAAATGAAGAACCTATAGCCCTACGGACAAGCTGCAAAGCGAGGGAGCTTGTCAAAATACTGCATCGTAGACCCAGTGACCGCTCTCCTCTGATTACTGAAATTGTTGATGATTAGGGTTACTTACTCCATGACCCAGCTGAAATCTGGGAGGCATTCCGTGACTTACTTGCCACTACCATGAGTCGCGAAGCTGACCCGGTGTTTGTGTGCACAGAGTTCACAGTACCAAACTTAAGCATCGTCGATATCTCGCTCAACGTATTCATTAAGTTAGCAAATCAATCAGACCATCTTCCAAGCTGGGATCTGACGGCATTCCACCAACTACCATTAAACTAGGAGGGTTTGATATACCATTGCTACTAATGAGCATGTTTACTCCATCGCTAGAGTCTAGCCACTTGCGAGACCAATGGAAAACGTCATTTATTATGCCTTGGCATAAAGGAGATCCAAAACAAACCATTGATAACTACCGACCAATCCACCACACTCCGATATTTGCTCGGCTGTTTGAAAAGCTGGTCAGAATGGAGATGATGAACATTGTTGATTCTATTGGCCTGATAAACAATTCGTAACTTGATTTTCTTAATAAGCGATCGTGCACCAACTGTCAACCGCATTACCTTAACCAGATTTCAGAATCAATCGATTCCGGCCATGCAGTGGTAACCCTGTTTCTTGACGTCCACTAAGCGTTCGACCGAGTAAAGCACATACGACTGTTACAAAATTTGGCGGACCTTGGAATCTGGGACCGATTACTAGGTTGGCTATCCTCATACCTGAGTGATCCTCATCAAGTAGACACTTTAGGTGAGTATCGCTCTTCCCCACGCTCAATCACCAGTGGAGTCATTCAAGGGAACGTGGTTGGTCCTTCAACCTTTTTGTTCTACATCAATGACCTTACCACATCACCTTACACACATCACCTACACAGTTGTCCACGCGAGAATTTGGAATTAGGAACTCGCCTACCTTCAATATCTCCGAACCGGCACAATACCAAGTAACATGTGCTAGACAGTCTCTTGAATATATAGAACAAAATACACACAGCTCCGGCTAGATTTGAGTTTTTCAAGCTACTCACTCGCCGCATCCTTGAATACTGCAGCATAATATCCGGAAATAGGAGAAAGGGTGACAGAATTGCTGTGGAGAACCTGCAGAGGTCATTTGCCAAATATCTGATTGGTAAATACTCTGCTATGACTTATCGAGACCGTTGCAATGAACTTCATCTCGAACCACTTTGGATTCGACGACTGAAGCACAACTTGTTGCTGCTTTTCAATATGATACACAAAATGCCCTATTCTAAGCTGCTAACACTCAAGTTACAATATTGTTTAACTCGAGCGCTTCGTAACAAAGATTTTACATTGAATATACTGATGGCTAGAACGAAAGTGTGCTCTAATTGCTTCTTGCTTAGCTATGGCCACCTGTGGAATAAACTACCAGAAAAGAAACTAGAGAATTTCAAATCCCAAAGCAGTGAATCAAGTTGATGCATGGATTAGGAATTTATCCAAACGAAACCTGTCGGGTGTAGAGAATGCAGTAGTTGTTCATGACATGCAGTTCAACTACAAAGACTCCAATCCCATCCATTTCCTCGCAGAGTTTGAGACAGCGCTGAGCTAATGCAACATCACAGCTGATGCCCAACACACGATCAAGTACAGTATTATTCCAGCACTGAGGCACAAGAGAGCAACCAACAGGTTCAATACAACTGAACAAAAAGGGTTGAGAAACCTTAGGAAAGCTAAAGTGATCGTTATCTTACCGGTTGATAAAGGACGTCTTACTGTTGTAATGGACAAAGCTGATTATACGAAGAAAGCGTAAGAACTGCTCCAGGATATGAACACCTACCAACTAGCCAACGAAAATCCCACAAAACGATTGGAAAGCAAAATCGAACGCACCCTACAAAATCTGGACCAAATAGGACAGATTACAAAATTAGAACATAGGAAGATGAAACCAGAGGATTCGGTGCTACCGCGATTCTACGGCCTGCCAAAATTTCACAAAAGTCCAGTCACACTCCGCCCTATCGTGTCGTTACCTGGAGCTCCGAATTACAAACTTTCCAAGGAACTCTGGAAGAGATCGAGGAACCTGATCTCTGGTTCGAAACATTCCATACAATCTGCAGAGCAGTTCCTGGTTAAGCGCAGGGAAACAGTAATAGAAGAGGACGGAATCATGGTTTCCTTCGATGTAACAGCTTTGTTCACTTCAATCAACATCAAGCTAGCGAAGCAAATGATGGCAACACTACTAGACCAACGCGGGACCTCAGCCACGAACGATAAAGTAGATGCTATCCACACGATGGAGTTGTTGAATTTATGCCTCACAACACACTTCAGTTTCAACGGGTAAACCTAGGAACAAATAACAGGCACGCCGATGGGTTCACCGATATCTGGACTAATGGTTGAAGCGGTGAGAAAAACATTGAAATAAATCTCACTCCCGGTCGCAAAACCTAAAATTTGGCTACGCTAAGTGGACGATACCTTTTGTCATCCTAAAACACTGGAAACTGGAAGAAATATATCAGCTAATAAACAACCCGTTTGCTGGTATCTGTTTCACTAAAGAAGAAGAGAACATTTGATTGCTATCATCCTTGGATGTGTTAGAACAAAGACATGCTGCTGGACAACTGGAGACAACAGTTTATCGGAAAGCGACATATACAGACCAACTTCTGATTTATTGCAGCAATCATCCAACAGACTACAAGTGCAGCTGCCTAAAAACAATACTTAAAAGAGCTCAGACGCATTGCAGCATCCCGCAGCTGAGGAAAGCGGAGGAAGATCATCTGTTCGAAATGTTTACACGGAATGGGTATTCTAGGAATTTCATTCTATGTTGTTTAACATAAATAAAACGACCGATGCATCAGAAACGGATAAAAGAGCAATCATTCTATCATGCATCAACGGCGTCTCTGAGATGACGACGAGACTGCTACTACCTTCCAGAATCAGAGTTGCTCACAAGCCGACAAAAAGTATATGCAAAAAGCTCTTTAATGGTAAGGACCGACTTGGCAATGAAAAAAATGGTGTGATTTACAAAATCTACTGCAAAAATTGTAACAAAAACTATGTGACCCAGACAGGAAGAAAGCTCGGCACTAGGCTACATAAGCATAACCTAGCCATCCACCGACATGACCAGAACTCCCTGATGTCGGTACATATGGACGCCGAGAATCATCAGTTTGATTTGGAGAATGTCAGGATCATAGGCAGGGCAAAAAGTCGAAAAGCACGCGAGTTCATGGAGGCTTGGTACTCGGGGAAGAACTCAATCAACAGACACTTAGATCTAGACACTGCCTATGAAGCACTGAGGGTCAAATCAATACTTCGTCCCAGATCAATGGGACAAAGAAACCTCATTGTGTTGGACTCTAGCCAACCGTACGCAAGAGATGACTACACGGACTGCTCACGTAGACCAATCGACTCCTGACGTTTGAATCATCTGATCAATAATCACTTGGATCTGTAAGTAGCCAGCATAAATCCCACTGATGATGTCGTCTAGCCTGATGATGAAACGTTTGCAGCCAAATCAACCAGCTCGGAGAACACCGCATACCGTCATCTGCATCCCGAGCTACAAGTATTCTGGCCGACTTCTACCAATAACGTTCAGGTCATGTGACAATGTGACGACATTTAGAAGCAGACCCGCCAATTACCTTGAGCTAACCACCATAATCACTATAATCACATGGGAAAAACTCTTCGATGAGCTCTTCAAAGTGGGAGCCATAATCCTATAAATACCAATATTTTCATAACTAGGCGCTGGCCTCCACCATCCGCCAGAGTGTTCATGCATGAAACGCATATTCCAACACTCCACCTATGCATGTCACCCATTCAAGAGCATGAATACTTCTGTACAGATTGATCTGTGCAGCTATAGCCATAGTTTCTCTTACCAAGATAAGCATACCTATAATAATAATAATAATAATTGTTATTATTATTATTAAAGACTTGAAGCCTGCAATCTCTCGAGATACTGTTGCTCACAAAGTATGCCATGAACGCTTCTGCAATTATTCCTTCCATAACTTTGGAAAACACTGGGAGGAAGGTGATTGGAGAATAGTTAGAAGGCTGTCGGCCGGTGGCCGAGTGGTCTGCGCGTTTGGTTTGCAACCATAAGCTCACAGGTTTGAGTCCGCGTAGGGGTGGGCGTCTTCGTGGTATAGTCAGCCAGCGAGCGACTAGTGGTGGTCGCGCGGCACCGAAGCCCCGCTACAGAGTACTGCTGACACCTTATCATTATTCTTTACAGTTAGAAGGCTCCGGACGATTCGCACGCTTGAAAATAGGTGTACCTGTGCCCTGTTTCAACATGGTCGGAACTTGCATTTCCTCAAGGCTTCCTTGGACGAAGCGTACCAACGGTTCGGCAAAGCTCATGTCGATTGCTTTTAATGCATTCGGTATGGTATTGTCTACACCAGTAGGTTTGCATGTGCAAGGACAGTGGACTTCGCATGACCTCTGCAGCAGCGAAGAATACTTGGCTCAATACTAGAGGAACAGTGAGTGGTGTCATGTTCGGATGAGGCAACGATTCCCTTCGGAAATTGCATGTAAAGTCTTTCCGAGGCGCGTTCGCCGCATCATGCGTAGTGTGCGCCAGACAATCTGCTGTACCTGGAATGGGGATGAAGCGCTACACTCTCCGGAGCTTGTTCACGAACCTGTAGAGTGTCTTGGGAGTAGTAATGAGTTTCGTCCCTAAGTCCTGTTCGTGTTTAAGTTTGTCTTCGCAGGCTAATTTGACACATTGGTTTCGCTGTTTTATAGGTATCATATGCCTGGCTATCCAGACAGACATTAAAAGTGAGCCAGGCCGAATCCCTTAGGAGCATGCCTTTTCATTTTCGGCTGCCCAGGTTAGACTCCACTTATTTCAAGCGAAAGACTGGTATTAGACGCGTTTGTCACTAGTCCTCTGAACAAAGTGAAAAATTCCTTTCATGCGATGTCAGCAAGCTGTGCAGCTAGAAAAGACTAGTTGCGTTGTTATATAAGGTTTGACGGTGTACTTTAACTCGTGACGACGTGAACTTCCTTGCTGTTTTCGCGGAAATATTCCTCGTAGAGGATGTAGCAGAAGAGCGGAGTCATGTGCTTGCTTCGGCCAAGCAGTGTACTTATATTTAGTGCATCAATCATTAGCTCCTCTTTAGTGAACACAAGGTCAAAAGACTGATGTTTCGTCACAGTTCTGAACCTCGTGGGAGTGGTTATGTGGTTGTATAGCAGTATATTGGTGATTATTCTTGCAAGTCCGCTTAGAATTGTTCGCATGGTGAAGTTGGTATTTCGAATGTGTGCAGGTTGAAGCCCCCCACCAAAAGGATATAAATGTAGGACTGTGCTAGGATTTGCTTCATTGCAGAGGCTAGTCGGTGGCTCATTCCTAGGGTGGATTTTCAAGGGTGGTATATAATTGCAAGTAACCACACATCACCACCTTTCAGTTGCAGGCGACGGTGGAGGGAATGGATAACTTACATGTCTGGATCGTCGATGATGTCGTAGTGCAGGTCAGATCGGTAGTACAAGAGTACTTCTCCACCTCTGCTGGGTCGAACTTTTCGTAAGCGAGTCATACCTGGCTGGGCTATCTCGGACTCAGTGATGTCAGTATTCATATCAATTGCACATTGCACAGGGTTGACTGATGCGTAATGGAGTATGTTCGGGAGAAATGCTGTGGGAGGTGCTCTTCACATTCTTATAAGAGTAACGCTAAGACTGCTTTCGTCACTCTCCACTTTGACCTTGGTCCTGTCGACGAATACAAGCATATTCCAGCGCGGGATTCTGTCACAATTTGCCGCAAGATAAAACAAAGGTGCAGTTGCTCAATCTGTACAAATAGAAGAAACTTGTTTTCACAAGCAACAAGGATGGGCCCACTGCTCCAGGACCTCATCCTACTGAGGTGGTGCTGACAGCCTTCGCCGGTCAGTTCAGATGCTCTTTAGGGGACTGAGGTATGAAAAGACCATAGCTCTAATGTTGTTCGAGCTGCTGGCCGGGATTCCATCGCATCGGCCTATTTAAAAATGATAGTGAGGCTCTCTGCAAACTACCAACCTTGCTTGAACGCATCTGGTATGAAGATGTCCTCCTAGCTAACTGGAGTGAATCAATTATAATAGCAATACACAAGAAAGGGTTATAAACGGTAAAAATACTGTGCTAATCGCAACACGGATACTGGGATATTGTTCCGGACCACAACAACTGACACCTGCACTACCTGCTAAACTCCGGCCTATCACCTGTTTGTCAAATCTCTTTATCTTTCTATTCGATGACCGTATGGTTTTATCATAACCCCTGTTGTCCAACTTTCCTTCGTGCACCTTACCTTATGGGTCACACCGTCTTCCCAACTTCAGTACATCCTCACGTCAAGTATCGCACCCACCAATCGTTACCCTCACACCACACGCTCCGTGACACATTAGCACCCCGTAGAAATCACGCAATGAAACTAACGCATTGTTTCTCGTTATACGCTGTACAGTGAACCAAATGAACAGTGCTATGTGATCCGATAAAAGAGCAATGGGATTCGGTTTGCTAACTCTGAGTTTTGTGAACGCAAGGTACAGTCGCAAGTACGGTGACTTGCAGTTTCATAGTGTTTAAAATGTTTCGAAATACTGGTAGCTCAGGTTGATGATTCAATTGTTCATTTGTCCTCCGAGCTTGGCGGTTTTGTCGCAGACGTTCCAGCACCATGCAAGGTGGCACCCTCAGTGCAGTGAGATGCGACGCGCAATGTTACTGAATGAATCCTCCATCCGTGATCGATCTGCAGGTTACTTTTCAAAGTGGCAGTGTCGATTTACGTCCCATGACCTCTACCCACTTTCCCCAAGACTAAAGTCGGTTCCTGAGTTGTTCTGCCTTAAACCGCGAGATCAAATGTTCTTCATTTCTTACTGTCGTATTGATTCGCATATTAAATCATGTTTACTTTGTAATGACTTGATTGTTGCAGCTCTGAGTGGGTATTGCTGTGGTACGTCCGTAACTGAACTTGACATTTATTTGAATTTTACTAGCTAAACTTCGGCTTTGTTTTGATTTGACCCGAAGGTTCTAAGATTTGCTAGAGCCGTAAGCGCATTCGTCGTTTACAGCATTCACACTGACTCCGCTAGCAACAGGGGGTACTGGTCTACTGCTAGTAGTGACATAATTAATTAATTGCCTCCATTCTCAATCATCGTCTCAGTACGGAAGAGGAATCCCGGGTTACAGAACAGCAAGCAGATATATGCCCATGACGGGGTTCTGTATGAACTATGTATTCGTTCTGCGGCAGATGTTAGAGCAGGGTCCCACGGACCACAGACCGACAATAGCTGTGTTCCTGGACCTCAACAATTTCGACTCAATCGATCGATTTTTCTAAATACTTGTTTGGTACTGGGTTTTCTTAACAGATTTGAACGTTTTTCGCGCTCTCAACTCGAACACCACAGTCCTCACAGTGTCTGCGGTGATTTGTCATTCCGACAATGTCATTCTGACAATAGGTGGCGTTCGTCAGAGCTGCCCATTTTCCTCATTTTTGTTCAACATCGTCGTGGACTCACTCATGCAGTCTTCCCTTGCGGAATCTTACAATGCACGCGTCGAGGTACTGTTTGGCGAAAACCTGGTTGATCATAATTATGCGGACAATATTGCCTTGCTATATAACAATGTTGAAGAGGCCCAGTCAAGCCTGAAAGCTCACTAGAGTGGTCTCCTGATTTGGTGTTGTGTCGCAGTCCCGCGACCGCTTCCACCCATTAATGGTAGTGAGAAAACGAACGACCTGGTAGAAAACAATGTTCCACACCGCACGCCAAACCGGCCACCAAGTGTCTGTGAGTCCAAACCAATCACATGATTAAAATTACGGCATATGCACAGGCTATGCAGAAAGGCTGATAATCGATCAATCAAAGCTAGTCATTCCAGGGGCGAAGGATCGATAGGGTGTCTCACGAAGGAGCGAAATGTACAGAGTAAGGAAAAAGCCATTAAGTATAAGATTCAGTGTCAATCCAAACTAGTCACAAATGTGAGGCAACAGAAAACGTATGCGAGGAACCGTAAAAGCGAACAGGGTGAGTGGGGCATTACTCACAACATTTGGTATGCGCTTTGCACCTTCAAACTTCAAGTTGTGTTGCAATGCTACCAGTCACCAGATGAGCCACTAATTTGACAGCGAGGAACTCGAGGCAGTTAGTCAATTTACTTACCTTCGCAGCATCATCAGTAACAACGGTCGCATGGCCAACTATGTCAGTTCACGTTTTGCAAAAGCTGTAAATCTGTTCTTGTTTCTGACACATTGGTGGCGTCGGGAAATGGTTACTCTCGATCTGAAAAGCTGCGTTTACAAAGCCAACCTCAGGGCCGTCTTACTCTACTGTAGTCAGACTTATCCATCTCGACCTGGGGGTCTGCGGTACATTCAAGTTTCTAATCATCATTATTGTTACTGGCGTGTCCGCAAATTTGTTGGGTGTATGAGAGGGTTTAGCGGTGATTATCATGCTAGTTCCTTAGGACAACAATTAGCACTGTTTAAGTGGTGTTGATTTTGTTGTGCGCCTGGTTCACCCAGCCAAATTCACAGAAAGAACTCGCAACGGCTCTGCACACAAACGCTCTACTCCCAAGTCTGCGGAAACGTACACTTAGCTGGGTGTTTAAAAACTCACTCGTCCGCTCGATCGATCGCCTGATCGACCGCACTGAGAGTGGCGAGTCTCTACGCCCCAGCTTTCGACCACTTCAGATACATCCTTTTTCTATTTTCATTGTTTTGGTGTTGCAGGTTCCGTGTTGACTTCCACTGTGACGGAGCTTTCGAACCTGGGCTACGATCTGAGTTGATTTATTCGGCTGATGCGGCTTCTCGTCCGAGTGCAGATCCTCGTCACCTCATTGCTTCTCCAACCGCATTTGATGGCTTCCCTTCATTTTCCGATCTTCAGATGCTCTTCTTTTTCGACACCCTTCAACTCTAAGTGTCTGTGTAGACCATTTATTATTTCCAGGCGCCAGAGTATAAGACTGTCTTGGTTCGCGTTTGTGACGCCTCTCTAGCCACCGTGAAAGTTTTTGAAGGCCGTCTTGCAATCGATTAGTCGAAACGTTTTCGGGTTGCAGATGTACGGTTGCGCCGGTATCAGCTTGCGGTTGAACCAGTTGTCCTTGAATCGTCAGTTTTGCATTAGCGCATTCCTTCTCGTAATGATCCCAATTGTTATTTACTGAAACGTTTTGCGCTTCTTGCGGATTTATACTATCCAGCTACCTAACGTTGGTCGATCGACAACAACGGGCGAACTGGTTTAACCGGCTTTCACAATAATCACCAAATCTCTCGAGGGTATTTGAAAGATCCGGTTATTTGTCGTGATCGCAGCAATTCCAGGCTTCTAGTATCCGCATCGCATATTGGCCGATGGCGTACCTGAACATGGCTAACTGATTTTGCGTAGGATATACATGCAACTCGATTAGTGTGGCGAAGTTCAACCCCTTCGCTCTCCACAGGCGCCAGTTTTCGGGCAGCGAACCCACCGTCATCTGTAATGGAGTCGGCATCGCTACAAACGACTGCCAGCCAAAGTAAAGTTGCTGATTGCTCATCGGGTTCTTCTTTTCCTCTGACACCATGTTGTGTGCCTGGTTCACCCAGCCGCGTCAATAGAAAGAACTCGCACCGGCTCTGCACTCAAACGCTCTATTCCCAAGTCTGAGGAAAAATACACTTAGCAGGGTGTTTCAAACTCTTCCGCTCAATCGATCGCTTGATCGACCGCACTGAGAGTGGCGAGTCCCTTCGCCCCAGCTTCCAACCACATCACAGGCTTGGGCACATACTACGTGTGTCCCGTCAGCGCTTGCCGAGGAGGGCTTTGTTTTGTTTGCCATATGCAGGGTGGCGCAAGACATGTGGTCAAATGAAGTCACTGACTACCAAACTGGGTGCCGTCGGTCCGTCTCGCCATCCAGGTTGGGGTCCACATGACTCGCCTTGTGCTTGGTTGCGACGATACAAGACATTACCCACAGTCGACAACAGTGGCGTGTCTGCTGTCCTCTCTTAATCGGACTGCCTATTCAAACTGTTTGGTTTCGAAGTATCTGCTGGATAATGCTTGATTATGGCGCGGGGCAATGAAAGCCGCAAGGAAGCTGTCTCCCCGATGCCGCCTTCGCACTATAGCCAGCTATTTGTGACGACATGTTTTCGACAAGTTTAGGCGCCTTAACCCTAAGCAACTCTGACTTGACCTTGACTGTAATAAAGCATGGTGGTGATGACATACCAGCACTATTATAGAATATTTTTCCCCGTCCTTACATTTGAGCGAGTATCCTGAGAAACTGAAGCAATCTACTGTCAGACCGCGATATAAGTCTGGGTCCAAAACAGATATTCGTAATTTTCGTCCAATTAGTCACACTTTTGTCTTACCACGAATATGAAGAGACCTGTAAATAAAAACTAACTTCCTTCCTCTTATCGCACAGTCTTTCACCATTGCAGCATGGCTTTTCAAGTTTCGTTTGTGCATAACTTGCCAAACTGCTTTCTTAAATACTCTCACCGGAGCGATTGACTTAGCTTCCACGCATTGTCTTATAATTTGACGTTTAGAAAGGGTGCGATCGATTCCCGCATAGAAGGTTATTATAGAAACGGTGGTTTTGGCATATCAACTCCGCTTCTTTCTTGGTTTACATCTGATCTGACAGGACACTCCCAAACAGGCATGTATACGCCCCAAGGAGTTACTAGTGGCTCCGTTCAGGGTAGCGCATTAGCTTCTCTTCTTTTCCTATTGTACATAAACAATTTTACGCCTGTCATTCACTTCGGAAGCTCATAATTATTCACAGTTGATTTGAAGGTAGTAGATACGTTCCATTCATCCCAATACAAAACTGAGATGGCAAATATTAAATGTGACTGAGACTGTATTTAAGAGCAAGTAGAAAGGTTTCCGCACAACTCTATCGAATTACGAAAAACCAAAAACATTTATTTGTGAATCATCAGCAGTTGTGTCTGGTCCATTAATCGTTTATCCTTGTTCGGTTAGGAATTTGTACTGGTGTCATTATTTCCGGGCATACAATGTCTTCTTTTGGCATTGTATGTGCATCGTTTCACAAAAGCACAGTTTTCCGAAATAATTGTCGATACGCATTTTAAAACACCTCACAGAATCGGCCCCTATTAATCCTTCGGGGAATGTATTCCATAAGTTTAGGATTCTTCGTTCGATACAAAACTGATGTGATACTTTGTTCATGTTAGGGACCTTGAGTTTGTAACCGTGCCTCGGGTGTTACAGGATTCTCGCAGGGGAAATATTGGCCGCAGTTTGGGGAAGTGATTTAAGTGTAGTAATCGATGGGTCATAATAAGATCAATTCTTACTCGGCGATAGGATAGTGTGTAGAGTCCGAGCTTTCACAACATTTTTCATACGGAAGCTTTTGTAAACTCGGTATCATTCTAGTTGCGATATGCTATCTTTTCTCCAGCTTTTCAGTTTCCCACTGGGTTATCGGATGGTAAGCTGGGGCACCGTATTCAAGGATTGGTCTAATGAGCGAGGTGAATAGACGAGGGACAGTTTCTTCGGACCATGTGGAGAAACTGCGTCTTAATGCCCAGAGCATACGAAGTCCCGCACGATACAATTTCTCTGTATTTTCTAGTGATCTCATATCATGTCGTGAGAGAACGCCTAAGTCTCTGACAGATGTGTTGGGATTGAGCAACTGGCCGTCTAAGGTGTATAATCGAGTGGCTGGACGTCTGGTGATACTGATGAACTCCTACTTGCTTGCGTTAAGAGGGAATTGCATTTCAGTGGACCACGTTGACGGTCGCTCTAAGTCATGCTGGAGGCGAGCGCAGTCGTCCTGGTTCTCAGTGATCTCCCAGATTTTCAAATCATCTGCAAGTAAAGCACATGGTGACTGGAGCTGCTGCGGAAGATCGTTGATATGAATAAGAAATAATACTGGCCCAACTACAGTTCCTCGAGGCACGCCACTGGTCGATGGGAACCAGTCTGTCAGGTAGTGATTGACCTCTACTCTAAACTTTCGTCCCACCATAAACTCGTGCAACCACTGAAGTAACGTGCCACCGATTCCCTAGGTCCTCAGTTTACCAAGGAGTACCTCGTGGTTAACTCTGTCAAACGTCTTACTAAAGTCGATGTACACCACGTGAACATCCTTCCGTTCGTTGAGAGCTCGTACCCACTGGTGGTTTGCGTACATCAAGTTGATGATGCAGGATCGCCCTTTCGTAAAGCCGTGTTGCGCTGGCGTCAATACGTCCATCGATTGGAAGAACGATAGCAGACAAGTTTTACAACCTTCTCGAGCACTTTGGATAATACTGAAGTCAAACAGATCGGTCTATAGTTCTCTATTTTACTCGGATCACCACCCTTGGGAAGCGGTCTCACTATCGAGCATTTCCAGTCGTTCGGGACAGATCCTTCAGAGAGCAATTTATTTAAAGATTTATCACGGCTGGTGAGACGATAATCGATAGGAACTTGAGTATTAGTGAGTGAAGTCCGTCTGGTCCGGCGGGTTTTGCACCATCGAGTCATAGAATGATGGGCTGCTAATTGGCAGATGCACTACTTCACATTAAACTGCAATGGCAAGAATTATGCATGTCATATTCGGGCAGGAGTGCTTCCACTTCATAGCTATGCCATACTAGTTTGCTATTCTGTCAGAGAATTAGGACTGAGATATTCCAGCTACTTACATTTCAGCGAAAATGCGAGCTATGTTATGCCTAAGGCAATGCAAGTATCGGGAAGTATCGGAAAGTTAGGAACACTGAAAGAGACTAGCCTCATGTCAGCAAAAAAGCAATGTTAGACCCTTGTTAGAATACTTTAGCATTAAACTCAGCATTTTATGTACATGTGACTGAAATTCGGTGGTTAGTTAATTATTCTTTTGCGGACAACTTTAAACACGTGTACCGATGTCGAAACCTGCTTCCTTTCTCAGAAGCGATCGAGCTAGTGGCATGATTTCGTGTAAAGCGATTCTTTCAATTACCTGTTTATAAGTACATTACCGGCTCATCTTATAAGTGACAACCGTTAGTGTCAGAGTTAGTTCCATTCATCAAAACTCAGCGCACACCTTAACAAACCGATGTTTTGTGAGGAAATTTGTGAATTCCACTGGGGAACCCCTGGTTATCCATTTCTCATTATATATGTCGACAAGTAAGGTCTCGGCACTTTTATGAGTTAAATATGTTGGCTTTCTGACGGCTTTTAACGACCAGAATCCTGATTATAGATCTGACAGTGATGGTAGACTTAGTGTTGTTGTTGTTGTTGTTGCTGTTGTTGTTGTTGTTGTTGTTGTTGTTGTTGTGAGTTCTGGATAATTCGACAGATAAAAGACTGCATGTAGCCGTGTCGCGAAGACATTTCATGTGGGAACCACTTGGAATTTATTTTGCCATTTGAGGGGTCCATTAAGTCTTTGAGTGCGGCCTAGTTTACGTTGCCGAAGACAAGCGGCATTGAGATAAGTGTACGCAGCCCGGTGACGTCTCTGCTGAACCATTTCCGTAGCTACCCATCGGCTGCCACATATATTTGAACGCATTAGATGGTTGTTTTATTCACTGTGCAATCTGCAATAAGCATTCATTTTATTGGCGTGCTGCACCTTGAGTCGTCTATGAATAACACTTTCAGGGATTACGTACCTCAAGGATGGTCGAAGCTTCGACGTGATCCGCATACCGAAAACTGCATTGCCTGCGCTTCAAACAATGCGAAATGATATTTGCCATTCAACCCACTTCCAATCGATGACAGGTGCAACGCGGTTGTCCTAAACTGTAAATAAATAACTGGGTCAATTTGCCTACTGGCAGGATATCTTCGCTTTGGTTGAACGAGCATTTGTACGGCACATTTTCTCAGCATTCCGTTTATGGACTTTGGATTCAATTTGGATCAGTAGTGCAATGGTTTGTGAACTATTTCATAACTAACAGGTTGCTTGAAAGATGGTTTTGGTATGTTTTCCAGTCAGATTCCATAAAGGCGCTCATAGATTGCCTGAGGTTGCACAATTTGATCACATTTGGCATAGAAAAGTGTTTGGTTAGAATCTAAATGCTCGTTAAGTGCAACGGTAGCATATTCCACAGGTAGGCGTTACACCCTACGTAGAAATTTAATCGGCTTTCCATGGCGGGTGTTCTCAGTCATGAATGTCTAGTAAACTTGCACTGTCGATGAACGAAATGCCAAGTGGACCAAAGAAGTCGCTAAAGTGTCCACTTTTGAAGCTTGAGAGAAATTAGCTTCAAAGTGCACTGGAACAATGAACAATGCACAACAATGAACAATGATTTGTGTCGGGTAAAAAAACACTTGCTTGACTAATCGAGCTGGATGGAGGGGGTAAAAGTATAATTATCAAAAATTAGGTGAATTGTCTGATTGAGGTTTTATCTAGCAGATACACCGTTGAATAATATTAGTGTAAGTGGGATTTGAATGAGAATGAGGAGACAAAATGCGTACCGTTATATTTGTTGTACTCTACGAGAATAGTAAGTTGGTTAAAAGAGAATACTCAATTCTGTCCCGTAGCCTAACCTTTGCATAACATATTACTCTGGTTTGGAGGGATAATTAATATATTTCAAAGTTGCACGGTTTACGCTACGAAGTGATGGTGTCCAAAGGCAAGATCCACTCGTTTTTGAAAATATCCACATTGGGGTAGGAAACAACGAAAGTTGGGAGAGAGCTCCATGGTTGGCAAACCAGAAGAGAAAAATAATTCCTCCGGCATTCTAGGCGGCTATACTGTTCACCCAATTTCAGAGGGTTACCTCTGAGATTGGTATTATGGCTGAGTTTCTGCAAGTGACAGCATACGTGATTAGGGTCATACAATATTTGCTAGACTGATATGACATCACCGCACAGTCCTAGGTAGCGTCCTCTGGAAACTCTTAGTGGCTTCAGCCTTTGATGCTGGAACAGATTTTGTAGGCCCTTTAGGTTATTTGTGGCCTTACATTGTAGTTTATCTAGTACTTCTAAGTAGCGCTTCAAGCAAGGTTGCCAAGCTTGGATGGTGCATTCAACGTGAGGGCACACGTAAGGACTGTACATCATCCGGAATAATGATAGGTCGAAAATTCCGAATGTTCTCCGCAGTATGCCTACGTGCTGGTCGACTCTTTTCACAGTTGCCTCTGAGTGTTTTGAACGGATAAGGTCACTTTGCATGAGCACACCAAGGTCGCTTTCTTGGGAAATTGTTTGCAATACATGTGATCCAAGTCTATACATGTAGTCATGTCTGTGGTGTAAGTGAACAGAGTGACATTTTTCCACTTTGAACGGTTGGGTACACAGAACGGAGCAGTTTGAAATGGTGTTGAGTTCAGGCTGGAGCTTTTCGTTGTCGTTCGGTTCTTTGATCGCTCGCCATAACGTGCTATTATCCGCGAAGTAATTTCCCTCTCCAGATCGTTTATGAAAAGCAAGAATAGACGGGGCCACTAGCAACAAGCCTTGTGGTACGCCGCTCTCCAACTCAATTGCGTCATACAGGACTTTTCGTACTTCCACATCAAACCGACGTTCGCGCAAAATTTGCCTATCCAACGCAGCATTGGGTCATCAAGGAGGAGAATTCGGTGGTCTAATCAACCAAACGTTTTTGAGAAGTCCATGTAAATGACATCGACTCCTTCTCCACCATCAACTGCTACAGTCCAGCCTTTACGTGCAATTAGCAGGTTCGTAGTGCATGAACGCTTTTGTCGGAAGCCACGTTGCTCATGTGCTATCGGATTGTGATTTTCCAGCTACATCATGAGTGCATCAGCGAAGAGAGACTCCGTAAGCTTGGAACTATTAAATGTTGGTGTATTATGGGTATCAAAACAAAGGTTAACAAGTCCCGTGAGATGGAGATTATTGCGATAATTAGATTTGAAAAGCAAGGAAAGAAGACGAAATTCGGAGATGCATGCACTTCGTATTGTCTCCTCAGTACCATTATGCAACGACGAATTCCCTCCGAAACAGTCAGGTTGCTGCATCGCATAATCAGCCTGGGGTGCAAGACGGTGTGCTTACGTGTACATATATCGTTTCTATCGAAATGCATTTTTGTGCGTCGCTATCCTCGTCCAGTGCTCTTACTGTTGCGTAGAAACAAACTCAAGTCCTCTGCGGCTAACCTCAGACGTGTGGCGTCCGCTCACCCAGAGACGGCTCAAACCAGACTTGCAGAACTACTAGAAACTCATGCACGCTCACTACCCGTGGTCGAGGATCTTTCTCTGTATTGTCGGATTGTTTTCACTAACTTTTGTAAAGCAACTCTTGATTGTACGAGACGAAATCGCTCTGCTCGTTTAAAAAATTCCCTGACGAACAACCAGGAGGAGGAACCAATTGCTCGTGATCCCAGTAAGTACGTGACGAATTTATCGAACGAATATCGTGATGCGTTGCCATTAGAAAGGTTATGACTTGGGCTTGATTACAAAGTCAAACTTAGATGGTTGAACGGATTGTTTATAGAAGTTCAATTTGAGAATCTTTTTTGACCAGTTTAACGAGCTCCAACCAACCAGCCCTGATAACCATATTTGCTTTGGAAACTAGTTAACCGTATATCACCCATGAGGTGAAAACTATGCCAATTAATGAATAATGTGTCACACAGCTCCACATTTCAAGCCTTACGGGAACTACGAGCTGAGGACGTATTCGTAATGAAACCAGCTAAAGGTTTAGAAGCGGTAATCATGAACGAAACAGAACACAATGAGATGTGCACCATACTCAAAGATGCCAGTAAATTCGAACGGCTCACAAAAGTGGGGGGAAAAAACCATTGTTGAAAAGCGCATAGTTCGTCATCTGGAATTGCTTCTCCTCTACCGCGTGATAAACTTTGATTACTTCAATAATTTGAAGCCGAGTGGTAGCACTATTCCACAGTTGTGTGGGTCTCCAAAGACATAGGAGAGAAGTGCCACTCAGGCCAATCCTTTCAATGATGAACGCGCCCCAGCATAAACTCGGTCGTTGGTTAGTGAAGTTGCTAGCTCCGATGAAACAACAATTCAATGTGTACAGTCTTAAAGACTCGTTTCAACTCATCGATGACCTGAATGAACTCAAACTGTCAGACCAAGTCATGTGTTCCTTGGATGTAGAATCCTTAGTTACCAACGTGCCACTGCACCAGACGGTTGATTACGTTTGCGAATTAGCTAATATCGGTGGCTGTTCGCTACCAATTCCGAGTGAATTACTAAGATACTTTCTACTATTGTGCACGGAGAATGTGGATTTTCACTTCCGAAATACACCATACCGTCAGATTGACGGCGTAGCAATGGGTAGCCCATTAAGTCCTGTGCTCGCTGATTTCTTCATTCTGATGGTAGATAGAAACATTTCTACGGAAATAGCCTAGGTGCCCTACTACAAATGATATGTCGATGTTATCTTGGCTTTCTGTTCGTCGGAGCAAATTTGGTTGAACGGCTCAATGTTTCTCATGCTAAGTTACGAGTTACATGCAAAGTAGAACAGAACAATTAGCTTCCATCTCTGGATCCACTCTTAAGTCACATGGGTGATGGATTGATTAAGAGGCTCATTTATCGAAAATCAACTTGATTCGGTCAGTACCTGCACTTCACCAGTTTCACAATAGTGCCGTACAAACGGACACTTGTGCAGACTCTAGTTAGTCGGTTATTGTTAATGTTAAAGAGGAGAGAATTAGATTGCTTGATAAAGTGAAAAGCATTTAGGTGGACTAATCACAGGCATGTGTAAAAGAGCTGTGATGTTCACGTGAGAAAAATATACATCGCTTGTTTTGGGAATTTGGAAACACATCGCTTGGTTGCATTTTGTAGCCCTTGGCTAACACAAATTAGATACTGAAGTCTTAATAGGACAGCACTACGTCAAGTCGTTTTTGTAACTCTGCTTACATTGGGGACAGAGACGACACAATTTTGAGGACCGTTCCGTGGCAGTCACTGTGAGGGAACAGAGATTTTGGATGGCATTCCATCCGGTTGTACTGTATTGTCCGTTGCAGAGCATGACCTACATGCATGCAACCCCATCCATCCGTCGATAGCAGATCTCAACAAATAAGAATTATTTGATCAAGTTGCATGATAAGTGTAGGTATTTTTGCTTTTCATTAGGATATCAACTTTCATCATGCTTTTCTACAGACAGTGATAAATACAATTCAGTGTCTAACGGCGATGCCTATGTGAGTAAAGCATTGCACCATCTCACCGCGCTCGATACTACACAACGTAGGGCAAAGAAGTGCATCAGAGGTTTGACCAGCCTCCCCTCCCACTCAGGCTGAAGACCCTTAAAATCTACAGTGGACGTTATCGGCATCTAAGGGGCGATCTCATAATGGTGTACCTGATCCTGAGACACCCCAAACATCCATGCCATTCCCTCCTAATACTCAGTCAAAACACCCCCGCTATGAGGTCACCCATTTAAGCTGGTCACGCAGTACAGCCGCCTGGAATGCGGCGAAACTATTTCTCCCTTCGACTGTCACAGCCTTGGAACGCCCTCCCGGAACATGTAATTAATTCACCCACCCTATCTCTTTTCAAAAAACGACTTGACGATACTCTGTCACATTTACACTACGTGCTATAGCCCATGAACACCAGATGCTGATACTAATGCACAATAGACAGTGGATAGTGCCATAACCATACTCGAGAACGAGTCACTCCAAACCCCTTACAAAAAATTTACTAAACGCTACTACTATAGAAACTGGATTTCTGTATCCCGTCGACTCAAGATAGTTGCACACGAATAAGCGTTGTCTTTGCTATTTTTAATTTTTTCTCGCCTATTACGTGATTAATAACCACTCCCCATACTGCTTTGTGTGCGTACATTCTCGTTTCAAACCCTTTATAAGGAAGTGCAGTTAACTCTGTATTCGCCCGAACCGACGATTCCATTATACCTTGATCTATCTTTTCTCACTCTAAACACCCTACGGGACATGTCAAGCAATTGCATTTGTATCTGTTATAAGTCATTGTCCATTGTTCACTGCTGATTTTGCCACTATAGACATGTAGCATAAAGAAGTATCATGTTTATTGTAAGAGAGCATCACCTTACTATGCACGTTTAAATATCCTGAAAATATAGTCGAACCAAACGTGTCTGTCTCCGCGTGAATCAGTAATCTCGTACGTCAGTTCTGTTGCACCATTGAGAGTTGCACCTACTGTAAAGGGATGTGTATAATTACAAGTAATTAGTTCCACTCAGCAATTCGAAAAGCACAGTGAAAAGGCAAAGCTTGGCGGGCACATTAATTTTGTATCGTCCTTTGAGCATGGAATGGATAACGGGAAATGAAGTACAACCTTAATTAGTGCAAACGTTTAAAAGACCAAAGAAAAACTCGGAAAACACGTTCCTACGTCCATAGCAACCGGAAGCTAACCGTTGATTGCTTTTGAACACAATGCATTGGTTTGATCCGGTTTATCGCAACAGTTTCGGCGATGCGAAGGAGATTGGAATAGTTATGCCGCATTCGAACTTTGAAATACATGCTGATCTCGATCCGGTGATCTAGGATAGATAAACTCCTGACGATCGAAGCCGATAATGCCTGTGGGTAGGTGTAACCTGAAGTGGGCATGCTTGTTGAGCCGTCTCATGCTATATCCGTTTTTGAACGTGCACCTTCATCTGGGCACTCAAGATTCCATCGGTTCTGCCTAGGTAACTAGCTTGTCAACTACGTACCAATTGATACACACAATGGGTGCTGGCCCCGATTAGCTTAGTTCACTGCAGTAGAGGTAATGGCAAATTGCAGGTCCGGTCAATAAAGTTTAATTTGACATCCGCGAAGGTGCTCTGTGTGACCGCGATTAGTCGTCTGGATTATTCCTCAGCCCGAACACTAACCTTGGCGGTAACAGTTTAAAGCTGAGCCAACAGTACAGTCGTCTAGACTGTCGGAGAACCCATTTCTCCCTCCGGGTCTGCGGGCCCTGGAACGCCCTTCCAAACTCAGTTGTTTATGCCCCCACATCAGATACGTTTAAAAAACGATTGGACGTCGCACTGAGCCCCCTGCGCTTTGTTTTATGAACGAAAACGCTTGTATATATTTAGGCTGACCAGCCTTTTTGGATTTATACCCCAAATTCACGGTCGTAAATCTGTGCGAACCGGTGAGTACTCCATTTTTATTTGCTACCATCACCATCGATAACAATTTCTTAGCCAGTTTTGCGTCGTACCACTATATCCCCCTAAAACTGTTATACATTTACCTATTATCTCACTGACGCTCCTTACTTCAACCACTTATGTGGTTTGCCAATCTGTTAGTATTTCTATTGCCAACCTGCGGGACTCGTTAAGTTTATGCTTTTTTACCCGTCATGTACCATTGTTCCATTGTTCATTGTGGGAATGTCACCCATAACGTGGAGCCATAAAAATATACCAATTTTAGGAACGACTTGCACAAGCTCTTTAGTCCGGCTGGTTTGAACATGCCTTTTGATGGATCCATGTGTGTATTCATTTGCAATTAGTGTACTTGTAATTGATACCGGTTCGTCGGCCAGGCAATCAGTGGAGCACAATTGTCCTTCAGGATTAACTAAGGTCTTCATCAGCATCCGATTGTACCGTAGTGGTGTAAACCTGGTAAAATGCAGGTACTGGCCGGACAACGTGGTATTTTTGTAGACGATCCCTTTAACCTGTCCGCTTTCTCTGCGTCTAATGAGGACAGCCAAATAAGTGAGGCAGTTCTGCCACCCGACTTCACAATAGGAACCCAACTTTGTAAGCGCAGCATTTAGACACGTCACCAGCATGTGGTCAGCCGTTAAGATGAACAAAGTATAACAATGTTGTGCACCTAACGTTTATAGTGAGAATCTTTGGTCATTTCTTCAAATATGCATCGCTCTATCATCAGGATAAAGAAATCTACTAGTATAAGGCCCAGCGGGCTGCCCCAGAACTGCTCCATCAATTTGACTATGCGCTGTCTTTCGGAAGTGAACTTCGTCTTTTTCCTTACATAGCGGCATCGATACTTTCAATAATTCATCCTGTTTAGTTGGCGAATATCCGGAAAATTCGACTAAGTCACAGAAGTAGTCAGCAGTTTAGTGCAACGGGACAATAGTAAACAACGATACTACATCCAAGGAACACATCATTTTTTCGGACAGGTCATTTCAAACGGGTCGCTGAGGCCCTAGGTATTAAATCGACCTCCCAATGGAGACAGGGCGTTCACCAAGCAGCGAGCTAGTTTATGTTGTGGCGCGTTACCATTGAGAGCCAAAGTGTTCACTTTTTAAGCGTCGTAACACTTAGATAATAGACGAAGCAGACAGTTCGCTATCTCTTCTATAGCGTCAGGGACATCTGCAATTTAGAGGTGTTGAATAAAGGAACTAAGCTCATCCTCAATACATTAGAGAGAGAGGAAACCTGTTCCAATAGATTACGAGACACTGCATGCCCCTACGTCCTAGCAAAACGCTCCCGACATTATCAAAAGATGTCTTTCTTACAGTTCCTATTAAACATGACACAACGTTTGTGCTTTTGAGGCAAAAGCCCTGGACGTGGTAACACAAACATTACAGGCTATTTATTCAACGTTTAGTTGTGGAAACCAAACCACTGATTTCTCAGTCTGTGGAACAGAATGCTTGCCCCATCCAACACATTTATTATCCACTTGTTTGTGTCTGTATTGCAAGGCATATCAGATGAACTATCAGGTGTTTGTCTAGACCCGCGCTTCTCAAACGTTATGAGCCGTGGATCACCTTTCAGTGAAAGCTCGCATGATGTACTCCTGAATTAGTGTTAACCATGAGACTCGACATTAATCACATAATAATGATGTCGAGTATCCTTAAAACGTTCATTGCTGTATACCAAATTTACACGATTTTTCGTTAATGCTGGTAGAATATGAAAGATATTAAATGTAGGTTGCACACTTTGATGAGTCCAAATTCCAATGAAATATAAAATTAAGCACACAGAACAGCCACCTTTTCGTAAGGTCGTAGTGATAGTTTCTTTTCAATTCGCCAAGTCAAATGAGAACAGGTGAAACCCACATTGTCCACACTTTCATGCTTGTCTTCAATGCTTAATTAACGCCAATGGGCCTTTCTTTTCAATTGTCCGCTTTCGGAAAAGATAACCTTTGAGATGGCTATACAAAGGAAAATAACTTCTAATTTACTTTCGTCTTCCCTAGGGACATAAATTTCGGGTTATGCGAGTTACCTAGACGGAAAATAACTCATCGCGCGTCTATCCATCGCACCACGGTGAGATTACACACTACATTTTAGATATTAGAAAGCCTCGTTTACTCACATTTTACGTCAAGCCAAACCCAAGTTTATGCTTTGAAGAAATTTGATTAATATGGGTCGCTTGCAAGGAAAGTGTAAACAGTGAGAGTTGATTTAACAAATATTCACTGTGCGTTGCTCATCCAAATATAAATCAAACCATCAGAACTGAAACTTTATACAGTATATAAAACATTTCGGCGTAATCCCATGGAGCACAACTGAGAAGCGCTGGTCTAGCGCGATGTCTAAATTCTACCGTGTTGCTGTAAAAATACAAGGTACAGAAAATTAGTAGTTCGATTCTTCAGTCCTTAATCGAAATGGGACCATAGCTCTCGATGAATGACTCATTCAACGTCGTTTATATCATCCTGCCTACCTTGATTGCTCTCAAGCATTTGATCACCATCGCTGAGACAGTTTGCGTACGCTTGACAAACCCAGATTTGTTTGTCTATAAGAAGATAGTTCAAACACTACAACTTCCGTGACTGACCACGAGACGGGAAGGAAGTAATGACACGCTGCAACTCCACCTACCTTCAATCGTAGGATCAGATTACTCTCATCATGATCATAAGTTAAATTATCAGAGCAACAGCTTTTTTGTTATGCTGACGGTTACAACAGTCCTTATCCTAAAGTTTTATTAATGTATCAGCCTGTAAAAGAATTCATGGAAAACAGTTGTTCGATTAAAGCTTCGTGTTTTGTTTCTCTTTCTGAACTTGACGTAATAAATGAACATTCTGCAAGAGTTGAAACAGAAAATGTGTCCAGACGCACAAAGAATTTACTCGGTCTATTAAGTTCTGCGTGAGCTTTGCATCCATTGAGTTCCACAGGTTTTGCATCGAAGCGTGAGATTACCCCAAATCATTTTGGAAAGTCCGGCGGAGATATCCCATCAGACCCAGTGTTACTAGTTTGAAACGGCCGGCACTGAACCTTACTGGATCGGATAGAACGAGACCAGAGGAATCCAAACTGCATATTTCACAAACAGAAGCCGCACTTGACACATTCCGCGATGAAGTACGTATCGGTCTCCTTAATTATGTGCGAGGCGTAACATTTAAACGGGTAAACAAGAAGCAATGTAGAACGCAGAAAACGTTGTGAGAAACAAAGGGTCAAAATAAGTTCCCATCAGTTGCAGAACAATAGGTGCACAAGCTTTCCTTTGTTTATTTAGACAGACTACAGCTGCAAGCACTTTCACCCGGTTTCAAATGTAACCATCAACGAAAGAAATACGATCGTCTTGAAATAGAAACACAGTTTGAACATCTAATAAAGCAGACGAAAGAGTTGGTGGCCAACTCTGATATAGAAATTGAGCAGTTCAACTTAACTTCGGTCAACGTTTCCTCTCAGTACCAAAGACAACCAATAGAACACCATCGACTACTGACAAAAGCACACATTGATGCCGTGACAGCACTTCAGAAAAACGACCATCTCTTCATAACCAAACAAGACAAAGGATCTGGGACTGTGCTGATGGATCGTGCTGATTACTTTTAGACAATGGAAATAACACTGCGGATGCTTCATGTTTCGTGAAATGTGAACAACAGAAAGATAAAACGGACTGCGTAGAAAACCGATTGGTCAAGTGTTTGATATCACTTTTGAGCGACGGCGCCATCACCAAATAAAAGTACGACCATCTTCGTCCCATAGGCTTCACGGTTCATCGCCTTTATGACCAGCTAAAAATATCTAAACCTGACACACCATTGAGACCCATACTAGATATGTGGGATTCGCCGTATCACAACATTGCGCAGTGGCTGATAAAAATACTGAGTCCCATCAGACAAATGATTGCTCCTCATAAACTGACAGATACGTTCCGGTTTTCTCAACGAAGTTTGGGAGATGAATGTTTAGGTATATCGGATGTTTTTCTTAGACTTTTTCCTTGTTTACCAATTTGCCTCTGATCTAAACAGTTAACCACATATACTCCTACACTGACCAACAGAGCGAAAACATCGATTTACAAACCAACCAGCTGAAACAATTGAAACTCATATGTACCTACAATGTTCAATTCCAATTCAGTAGCGAGTTTTCTAGGCAGGTTGATGGTGTTGCAATGGGATCTCCGATTGGTTCATTGTTACTGGACATTTATATGGGAATGCTAGAAAACCGTCCATTGAAACAGCTAATCAGGTCTGTAATGCTAGCGGCGTTATGTGGATGATATAATCGACTGTTTCCACAATGCGCACCCTAACGCTACATTTACAGCTTAAGAAGAAAACAACAATCAAATGATTCAATTTGGTTCATCGCAATTAGATGCCAAGCAGCATAGGTAAGCTACCAATCCGGAAAATCACCAGAAGCGCGCTTCGCCCTATTGGGACTTGCCAGTGGCGTGCATCCATCGGTTCCCTACTGGGTATCGAACCCATGACTGCTAGAGGCTAACGTCAACTAGCCAGCAGCTTATGCAACTGAGCCATGGGGGACGACAGCCGACCATTACGAATTGAAACCTAACTGCGATATAGCCCGACCCCTCCTCCACTGCCGTGCAGGTTATTGCCCGTGCAGAGGACAGTGGTTGGCCGTCACGGTTAGGTCTTCCCTTGCCAGCGCTGTGAATCCACACGACAATTTTGAACACTGATAAGGCGCAAATGTTATCAGAAGAACGGACAGATCGATCCAAATAAAGTATACAGGAAGCCATATTGGATGGGACAATACATGAACTATCATAGCTTCGCCCACTCAGAAGAAAAAGAACGCTTGTGCGAACACTAACTGATGGGGTTTATAGAATTTGCAGTGAAGACGCCATGAAAGCTGAACTCGTACGACTCAAAGAAACGCTTCTCGTAGATAGCTATCCGGAGTGATTTATTGAGACCCACATGAAGAGATGTATATCAAAAGTGTTGAAACAAATCGTTGAGAAAACCGCTTTACCTTACTCTTCCATTCAAAGGAATAGTACGGTTGAGATATGCACGCATCGACTACAGCACAGCTTCAAAAAAGCCTTCAATGCTGCTCAGCTGAATGTGATTTTCACGAGCAGACCTGTAATAGTTCCGCGATTCAAGGACTGGGTACCTGATCATCTGCAGTCAATGTTAACCTACTGGTTTGCCTGTCCGTGCGGGGTCAGCTATTTTGGACGGACAAGCAGGCACTTAGTTAAGGGAATTATGGAACACCCCCAGGTTGGCTCTATGAGCACGAAAATAGGATAAACAATGACAAGATTACGAAACATCTAATCAGTACCTTCTATCAGATAAACAAACGTACATCCTTTCAGATACTCTACAGAATACCACCAAGGCATAACCATTGTGTAAAAGCAAGTCTGCTTTCCACCGCTGAGACAGTATGCATACTCCTGACAGACCCGGAGTTGTGTGTCCAGGATAAGGTGATACAAACACTACAACTTCTGTGGCGGACCACCATATGGGAAGGAAGTGATGGCACTCCGCAACTGCACTTGATTTCAGTCATGTGATCAGATGACTGCCATCATGATCACAAGTTAACTTATCTGAGCAACTGTTTCTTTAATGTATGCATCCCAGTAGTTCACATGCTACATAGCACAGCCTAGTCCGGGAAAGCATCAGACGCCTTTCACCCTATTGGCATCTACCTCTAGTGATCATGGGTTTGATCCCCAGTAGGGGACCGAGGGAATGCACACCACTGACGAGCCCCAATATGGCGAAACGCATCTGGTGCTTTTCGGACTATAGTATGCTATGTGGCTTGTGAACTATTGGGATGAATACCTTGAAAAAATAAGTGTTTCTTTGTTATGTTGACGACTTCAACAGACCTTACCCTAATTTTTATTAATCTGTGAGCCTGACAAGGAATTAATCGGAAACAATTGTTCGCTTAAAGCTTCGTGTTTTGTTTCTCTTTTGGATCACCTAGATCATCGGATTCTTCTTCACTAGCTTCGGAGCTATGCGATCCGTGGCCTTATCCTGCGCTGGATTCATTCATTTCTACTCCAACGACGCTTGAAAGTGCGGGTTAGTAGCGCCCTGACCGACCCGATGTAGATTCACCGTGTCGTCCCTCAAGGCTCGGTACTATGGCTAGAGTCACTCCTCACGTCCATGAACGACCTGGCGGGAGTGTTGACTTCGAACATTCTATCGTTTGCGGATGATCTCAAAATTTGGAGGTCGATCCAACGAGTAGATGACGGCATAGTGCTGCAAGGTGATCTCCACAGAGCTTATGGGTGGTCGGCTCAGTACAGCTTGAGCTTCACCCTCTCAAGAGCAAAATAATGAGCATACGCTACCGGAGCACCTACAAATTGCGACTGGGAGAATATGTTCCGCAGCGCACTTCTCATGGGGGCCATCTTGGGGTGCTGGTGCAGGACCATTTGGGATATGCAAAGTAGGCCGAGAAGACAGTGCAAAAAGCCAGCAAACACTTGGGTCTACTGCGGAGGACGTTTGGGCGGTTTGATCCTACCTTCCTTTCGCAAATCCCTACCGCTTACGTCAGGCCACATGTAGGTTACGGCATTCAGGTGTGGCGCACCTGGCAATAACGACCTCAGCACTCTTGAGAAACAGCAGCGGAGGGTGACAATAAATGGTAAGGGATTGACCCACCGTCCTTACCCGTCTAGACTAAAGACACTAGTAGTCTTCAGTGAACAACATCCAGTTTTAAGGGGTGATCTCATATTTGTGTATCAGATCCTCAAAGATTCTAACCACTCAGACCCATATTGAAAATCAGCCGCAACACGTCACTGAGAGGCCATCATTTGCAATTCGCGTCATAGTATATCCCGTTAGAATGTCGCCGGAAGCTTTTCTCATTTCGTGCATCCCAGCCGTGGGACTTACTTCCGGATTCTGACATATCCACTCCTTCGTTGTCCAAATTCAAAACACGACTTGATGATACATTACACTATCTGAAATAAGTAGTCTAACCCAAGTTACTGGGAAACGCGACAGCGTAACCAACCTATGCGTACACGTGAAATTTGCAATAGGCCCACCGCTACTCGTCTTTGTTCCTTCTGTATCCATTAATTTTGATCTTAGTCTTTACTATTAAGCGTTTGCTTTTGTATACAGCCTTTATTCCTCTGTACTCCAGAGGATTCAAGCAACGTCTGTTAACAAGAGCCGTAGTTATAGCCATCAGGGTCTTGAAATCAGGACTGTGCAATCAACCAAAGCTGATGAAAACCGTGAAGTTCGCAGTACAAAAAAGTGTGCAGTTTAACCAGATACACGCATCCTCTAGCCCGACTCGTCGATGGGATTGCGTGCGCAGACTTGCACACGTGTGCACATCATCAAGCGTCCCTCACAAGTAAGAGCAAGTGGATGAGGGTTTTGTCTTAAGACATCAGCTATTGCCCGTTAACTTTTGCGCTTGACGACCAATACTTTTCGCAGGTGTGGTCTCACCGCATCCATCCTGATAATCACATTGGGGTTACCTACCTTAGTCTTACACCCTACCAGCGTAATAACCCGCGGTTGAGCTTGAAAATCTCTACTTGGATTAACTCATATGTCGTACGTAAATTCTGTTTGTGCCGACTAGTCGCTTTGTTAGCATGCATCTCAGCTTCAAGAAGCCCACTGGCATAAACGTACAACACGTAGGCGTACGAACTACGAGGCATACGTAGCAGATACCGTTTTAGCTGATGGCGTTTGACTTTCCGACATACTGTACGCGACTGCAAGAGCATGTCTGCAGATGGACTTAATTTGAATGCGTTACGGAACACCATAGCCATAATTAACACATTATCTCAGATTCTTAGAGTGACGACCGGCTCGTAGCCTAAAGGATTACATGCCCGCCTTGTCTTTCGAGCGCGCGGGTTCCAGCCTGCGTATGGACCGGGCGACCCTCTCAGTATTCGTAGCCCACTTGCGGCTGTTGGTGGTTGTGCGGCAGCTACTCGTCGGTACTGCCTAACGGCGTACTGCTGATACCTTAGAGTGACGCTGACACTGAGTTTTAGGGTGTCATTAAAATGTGCCAACCCTCTCACAAACCTAGGCTGAAATGCACTGAAGTAAATGGCCGACAGTGTTGTAGGCTACACCCTCGCAAGAAGACAAGACCTTGTCGTAGCGCGGTGACCATACTTTCCTTAACGATCCATTGAGCTATGCTAGGTGGTGCTTTCTGTCCCTTCAGAGCCACTCATACCGGATTGGTCAGTAGCTAGAAGGCAGACAAGCACAGTATCGTGGTCCTCAAGGCTGAGCGTTGGAATGAATTCGGCTTATTGTTTAAGACGGATTATGTGTAATGCACTGCTAAGGTTCCGCTGACTTGACAAGTCCCTTAGAGTGGACTGTGGGAAATATTTAGGCTAAAATAATATTATTACTTGCAAGGTAAACCGCGCATCTGTGGACTCACCATTATATCCACGTTACCCATGTAAACCCGTTCACCACGATTTCGTGGCGCAGGGGAGCACAATGCTTGTTTGCTTCCTGTCGGCACTCCATGAGCGGCGTCGAGTTCCACCCCAGCTCAGGCTATCTCCATCTGATGAGTTTAAAAGAGGATGGAAACCGACATGGAGTATCAGCGTTGGAAGCAGCAACACCGGAACAACTCTATGTTGCGATGATTGCCTACTGCTATCGTCCGCGCCATTTCTTTAGCCCGACCGGTCCACCTGACTTCCGTGTCAGCACGCATACTTCAGTTTAGGTCGCACCTAATAGTCTGTCTGGTTACATTGTGCTCGGAGACGACCGGGCATATTCTCCTGCATTCTCACACATTCACCTACCTCTTAAACTTCCAGTGGCTGGTGCAGTGACGACTGATAGTGCAGCAAGCATAGTACCCTGTGTCGTGCATGACGTCCGGGATACTATACCACAGAATCTCAGTGCTATTAGGACAAGAAAGCGAAAGCTCGGTACGCAGAGCATCCTGATATGTTTGCCTGACCGAGGACTGAGATAACTTCTCATTTGCCAATAGAGGTGGGCGCTTGGCACGCCTTCTGACAAAGTTTATGGAAGAACTACAGAGTACCAAGTCATGGTTAGAGTTGACGCAACTACTCCAGAACCAGCTACAATCCAGGATGGAACACGTCGACCTTGTAACTTAAGCAACTTGATCTATTTGGATTCATCTTTGGCCAGCTATAGAGGGACGCCAAGTGGTAGTTCGGAGCCTATCAAAACCGCAACAGAGGCTCGCCGTTGTCCGTCAGGTCCGAGTTAATTAGCTAGATAAGCTTCTGAAGAACTCAGACGATCTAGTTGCGCCAAATATCTTCTGCAGCAACAACTATATCTGAACTCGTAACACTGGGTAATAGCGTGCTCAGTTCGTGGCAGTAGTTGGCCTTGACAGTATCAGAACTGCAGTCGGGGTTGGTATAGGCAGAAACCGCAAACAAACAACGTTTAGTATTACTAGTTGAATCAACCTCAGTTGACGTCTCAAACGGATTGCACACAAACGGCTTTTCACGGGAATTCAACTAACCAACGACGACTCACCTTGGAGTTGTGAACGATGCCCACCCCAATTTGACCAGTGGTTGTCGCATAAGCGTCCCCGGATGCGCATAACAAATAGCGGGAGACCAAGTCGGGGACAGTTAATCCAACAACCACGTGTGGGTCATTGATCCTAGTTTTGGACAAGCAATACACGTCAATATCCAGGGCGCGCACTGTGCATGCAACAACAGTCTGTTGACGTAATTGTCTTAGAGCGCGAATGTTACATATCGCTAGGGAAAAGGGACTGCATGACCTCATAACGGGCTTTTTTCGAAGGGTTTTCAGTAGATAGTGGGGGAAGGTAGCTGCGGGTGGCACGATTTCCGTGGCATTGCGGCTACTGTCAATTAAGCTGGAACTTATAGAATGAAGGTTAGTATTGAGTGTTAGGAGGGGAGTAAGCTAAACAGGTGGCAAAGAAAAAAGGGAGACTATAGCGATACCATGCTTTTGCCTATCAACCTTATTGCATGCAGCAGAGGAGGCGACCGTCTGAAACTTTCGTGGTGGCAGATGTTGGATGCGGCTGAGGTTTGTTGTAATAGTGATTTTTTAAGTGGGTTGATATACTGCCGCCCGCAAGGCAGCGGGGAAGTAACGATAATTTGTTTTTGCCTAAATGGACACCATCTCATTTCCGATCCCTAAGCTTCGGGACCAGAAGACAGCTTGCCTGATCATGAACCATAGACCAAGCTGGTATGCTTAGCTCGCAAGGGGCCCATTACATTGCAATGGATCGAAGAGGTACGCAAACCGTCGAACCACGCTAAGGTCTACCCTTTGTACTTATCTAGGTATTTATCAATGATGACACGACATGCGAACGGCATGGAATCCAACAATCAGGTAGCCGAGCTGGAATGGTCAATGAAATGAACGTTGGGATAAAATCGCGTCTGTCGAATTCATGGAGATACCCTAATCCACAGTGACCCGAACAGAATTTTAGGCATGAGAAGATAAAACATATCTGCAGCGTATGTCACAGAATCATCTTAACCGGAGGGGAGCTTTAGAACCACCCGCTTGATTGAGGGTCACAATTCGCTTACTCTTAATTAGTACATATCCAGGATGCTCCGTCGATTTATGGTTTTCAGGCTGCTGCTCGCGAGTGGTTGCAGTATTAAAATCAGGACAAATGGTTAGGTAAACACATTGGAACAGACCACAGTGATGATTTTATTCGTGTTGTGGTCAACAAATCTAACACAACGTGTCTGTCTTGAAAGGTACGAAGGCATGCCTCTACTAACCGTGGTACCTACAATGCTGGTGACATAGGTATCGCTTAAGTGTTTTGCTCTGTAGGGGGTTTATTAACACTTCATGAGAATTCTCCCAAGTGTCTGGTTTTAACCCTGATCAATATCGCTTCGTAGCAGTTAATATGTAGCATCGACGATTATGATAGCCACAGAAGTCTCAGCTGTTGGTTACTTTCTGATAATACTCTTGCTAACTGAACAACACTAGTCTTGTGGATCAGCTTTCACACAAACCTGACGCTTGTCCTTTCGAACCAGGTCACTGTGCACTGTATCATCCGTGTGAGTAGAACGTGGTCACCCTGACAAAGGTGAATGTCTGTCTGTCAACCTCGTTTTACTAGTTATACCACCAGATTAACCAAACATCTATAACGCCATGGTGGTGTGATCAGTTCCTTGTGCTGGTGCTTAAGCAGGTCATCATGCGCTGAACTCACACGCATCCACCGGTTACCTCGTGCAACCTGTTGTCAACATTACGACCATTCCGACCCCGTGGTGTTTACCTATGCTGACAGTGCGGTTGTAACATCGTGTGGGTCTCAAATTACGGTGCAAATGTCGGCCAAGAGAAGAGAAGAAATGTGACCCAGAGGATGCAAACCCGCTTGACCCCATTTTCAAGCGCTGGTCGACTTAAGTAACCATGTTTCAAATTGTCTGGGCTGAATCATCTAGCCGAACCGATAGGCTAATAAGTAAAATCGGCGCCAATTTGCATGTAACAATCATTTTCATAGTGATCGTCCCTACTACCAAACAGGCATCACAAAGAGAGGTGAAACGGCTACTGTGGCTTGCAATAGAAGTCACTCAGTTGGCCAAATACCGGCAAATATCTAACAAACTACCTAAACTCATAAGTAACTGCTTTATTTACCGACAGTGTAAGAGGCTATTGATGAATAGGAAGGGGAGGTACATTTTATATTGTACCTATGGACAAGTCAGGATCAAAATTTAAGATATTAGACAATAGGTGCAAGAATTGCACAATTAGGCAAGTTGATGCTTTACATTGCCTTCACAAATCATCCAAGATAGTCTCGGTGCCAGTTTGCGTTGACAGGTGAGGATGGAATGTATACTATGGTATACTATAGTAGTTCTTTAGTAGGCGGAATAATCCAATGCCTCGCTGACGCTTTCGGTGGCTAGAACCTGGCAGATCGTCGACCCGCTGTTCCAAATGTTGTATAGCTTGGACTCACGTCCTAGACGCTACGTCGAGGCTACCGTTAAGAGCCAGAACACACACGATTCAGCGTGAGTCAGTTCACGACCTCATGCCGCACGGCCCGCTGCCTCGCTGGGGGCCTCAGTCGTTCTCCTGTCAGGTGTGGACGCCCTGGTAGGATTTTAGTCCAAAAAATAATCATGAGTTACGGAAATACTAATAATTCCATGCTGCATCGGCCGTCGCGCAGTGGCACTAAAAAAAATCGCCTTATCTGTTGCATACAGCAGGGTGGGTAAGCAAAAACATGCTGACGCCTCCCTTCTTGTTTTTCACTTACACATTCTCTCCCCGTCCCTGTTTCATCAAACCCATTACTGCCCCTAATCTAGGTATCTACGTAAGCCATTGCCCGCCACCGCAACCGTATGCCTCAGTGTAAAGCGCTCAACATCAGGTTCTGGAACGTACACATAATAATTGACCGGAAATCGAGTGAGCGTCCCGAGCGATTCACTGCACTGGTTGCGAGGGGATTTGTGCACTGCAGGATCCATATTACCGCACTCAGCGAGACTCGGTTCGTCGACGCAGGCAAACTACATGAGGCTGGTGCTGGTTACACGTTCTGCTGGGTGGGGAAAGCCGCCTCAGTATCACGTGGACATTGGTCGGATTTGCACTATCCGACCGTCTAAGTGGGCAGCTGGTGGCAGGACCAACTGATGACTGTCCGTCTGCGACTTGGAAGAGGTAGATCTGCCAATTTCACTAGCACGAATGATCCCACTATGTTTTGTCCTTATGGCACAAGGGAGCTCTTTTACACTCAGTTATCCCTCCTGCTACGTTCAGTGCTTGGTTGGACGGCGCACAAGACAAACAGCAGTGGCCCAATAGAGTCGGAACACTACGTCGCCCCTTCTTGTGGCTCACAGATGGAGGCAGACGATTATACCAGGCGAGGAGTTCCGGATATGAGTAATTCATAGTTAGTTAATGACGTTAGCCGTACAATTTACCGACTAATTCATCTAGGCCTGTAATTGTTTGTTGCCAGTTAGGGATGTTCCACATTAAACTGCTTTGCTCTCATCTCTGCGAAAACTCTTGTGTTCCAATCGAAGTAGAAATAACCGCAACAAAAAAGCAACAAAGTTGCCAAGCTCAGCGAACAGTTCACTTGCCATCTGAACAACCTGTGCTACCAGTCTTCCACTCTATAACAAATAACAACATGTTTGTTCGTTGCAATCAGCCGACAATTCAGATATGTCGACCAGCTATCCGGAAAAGCACCAGATGGCCGTTTCGCCCTATTGGGGCTCATCAGTGGTGCGCATCCTTCGGTCCTCTGCGGGGGATCGAACTCATGACTGCTAGTGGCTCTTGCCAACTAGCCCGCAGCTTATGCAACTGCACCATGGAGGACGGTATCTGACTATCGTTAATTGTTAGCTAAATGCAATATAGCCCGACGCATCCTCCACTGCCATGCAGGCACCTGCCATGCAGATGACAGCAGTCGGCCTTCCGGCGTCAGGACTTCCCGGTTACGGCAGCTATGAATCGACATAGCATTTTGTGGAATCCTCCTTTCGCGGGGGTAAAC
>CALYDF020002992.1:0-42946 GCA_944474145.2 Dicrocoelium dendriticum
ACACACAGACTGTGAGTCACACGAAGTAGCCGCGGTCGCGGGTTTGGTACGTTAACTGGGACGTTCCCCAGTCTAATCAGCTTCCTGACAGTAACGCCTGGAAAACCAGGCGGAAGAAGCCTCGTGACGCACATTTTAAACCATTGAAGGTCGTCCAACATGCAATCAGCGGGAAGGACAGCAGTAGATTCAGCCGCGTTACGGAATATAACGCTACTATCCGTGAAAGAATCGCCACGACGGGGTGTATTAACCCCACGGGTCTTTGATTCGGCACTCGGAGCAGGTGGCTTCACTACTGGTGATGGAACTGTCTTTAGCCCCTCCGATGATGTAGCAACGGCAGCGTATGTTTTTCGCTCCATTGTCGATGTCTTACTTTTGTTAGGGTCATCGATTTCACCGGAAGGCTTTATAGCAGATTTTGTCTGCTTTTTCTTCTTGATAACAGGAGTAGGGTCCCGTGGGGCCTTTTCGCTTTGAGCAGAATCAAGCACACCTTCATAATAGGTCTTCTCGGTGAGAACCAAGATTTCCGGCAACTTCGGCTGATAAGTAGTGCGTGTTGTGATCTTCGCCTTCGCACAACCGTCAGACGGTTTGCCAAGTAACGACACTTGGCCTGTTACCGGTGCCGAGACAACTTCTTGTTTCGCAGAGAGCTTACGAGGTTTCCTGGCTCTTCTTCGCTTAACTCGAAGTGACCCTTGAACCAGCAATTCGGCATCGATCAGCGTAGGTATAGATACGACGTCCGAAGCTGCTTCATTTTTGTGGTCGGTAGCCATCTGGACCGGTGACATAATGATAGGTGCCACAAGCTGATCATCAGTGTAAGCGATCAAATCTGCTTTGTTGGAGACCGGAAGCGTCGTCATAAGCAGATCAATCTTTGAGCGAAGACCAGAGAGCATCGAGAACGAACGCTCTACATTTCGCAGCCGGGTATCAAGAGATTCATCTCTCGTACGAAAGGCTGTGCGGCCTTGCCGGCGGCTGCAGCAATTGGCACAACGGAACAGCAACTTTTCGCTAGAGGCCAGCGCTGCGTACTGCTGTGGTGGCGTAGTTCTCTACTGGAGAGAGGATCTTAAAGTTCATCTCGTAGAAGCCGTCAGCGACGCTGTTGGTGGCGCAGAGCTACTCTGGTGTAGGATCAACGATGGCTTCAAATCCCTTATGGTTGGCGTCATCTACAAAGCCCCGTGGGGACATGGTACTTCTGTACTAGACTTTATCAACTCGCATGGAAACCGCAGAGATTGTCTTATTGTGGGCGACTTCAATGCCCCGCATGTCAATTGGGATCTACTACACTGCAACCTTTCACCCGAGTCATTTGCCACCAGCCCCCTTGAAACTGTCCCCAAAACGAATCTCACCCAGCATATAACATCGCCCACCAGGCTTCTTCCCGGCCAGACTCCGCACATTCTTGATCTTGTGCTCACTCCGTCCCTGGCAGATGTCTCAGAATTGACCCTTCTACCACCCATGGGCAAAAGCGACAATTGTACAATCTCCTTCCTATTGACTAAACGTCTAGCTATCCGAACCCGGAGCGCACACCGTCGCAACTTCTGGCGAACCGACGCATTCAAGCTAAGGGTGGCAGCAGGTACATTGGACTGGAATGTTCCACAACACTTAGATCTCGATGCTGCTTGGAACGATTTATTCCGCAAATTGAAGCTCCTCATCGAGGAGGCCGTCCCATACAACAGTAACAGGCATCTTTCTAAAGGTCCCCCCTGGATCGACCGAGAACTCAGGGCCAACATGAAACAACGACGGAAACTATGGGACAGATTCAAGCTTTCCCGCTTAGACTCAGACTATTCTAAATACAAAGCCATCAGGAACTTCTGCTCCCTGCAGAAACGTGAAAAAAGACAACGATACGAACATAGCCTGGCCGAACAATCTCTCTCTAGGCCAAAGATACTATTTTCATACCTTAATAGATCCTCCAAGACGGGCTGTGGAATTCCTGCATTGTCTACTAATGAGCCAGATATGATATATGATGATGACGCCAAAGCTGACCTCTTGGCTCTACAGTTCTCCTCAGTATATACGAAGGGAGACAGACTCGCAAACCCTCATGTAGTTGCACATGCAGCACCTCTGGAACATATCGATATCGATGCAGGTGCTACCTTGAAGCTACTACTAGAACTGAATTCCTCTTCCTCACCAGGCCCAGACGGGTTACATCCACATTTTCTCAAGATGGTTGCAGAATTCATTGCCGTCCCACTTTGTCAAATCTTTCAGCTTTCTCTTAAAGCTGCTCGACTACCTGTCGATTGGAGGACGGGTGTAGTTATGCCGAAATACACAGGTGGAAACCGCCAGGACCCTGCGAACTATCGGCCAATTTGCTTGACGTCGGTCGCCTGCAAGATCATGGAAAAGCTCATTAAATCTGCTCTCCACCGACACTGCGAAGATCTGAACTTCACCTCAGTCACTCAGCATGACTTCCGAAAGGGGCACTCCTGCATCACTAACCTGTTGGTCGCTAGAGAGAAGTGGGCTAAATCAGTGGACGCTGGAAAACGTTTAGATGTGGTCTTCATCGACTTCAGCAAAGCTTTTGACAGAGTCCCACATCAGGAACTACTCTCTAAGCTCGGCGGAACTGGTGTGACAGGGAACCTCCTACTATGGATCAGTGACTTCTTGCAAGGCCGGAACATGCAAGTCAAAGTTAACGATACCCTCTCATTCCCCGTGCCTATGTATAGTGGCGTACCACAAGGCTCCGTTCTCGGACCGGAATCGTTCAAGATATATATCAATGATCTACCAAGTATGCTACAAACGGACTGTCTGATCTATGCAGACGATCTGAAGCTATGGTCGGAAGTGTCCAGCCTCGAATACGCCGACCAATTACAGGAAACGCTTGACCTACTACACTCTTGGTCTATCAAGTGGGGTTTGCCGGTCAACGAAGATAAATGCTCAGTCCTTTCTATAGGTGCTGCTGAACCACTGGGCATCTATCACATTGGCGGGCACCTACTCAAGATTGCCACACAGGAAAAGGACCTGGGGACAATAATCTCCTCTGATCTCAAAACGACCCTTGACACGTTAAAGAAAACTGCTGCGGCGAACAGTATGTGGGGCGCCATAAGGAGATCATTCTCTAAAATGACGCCGCAGATATTTAGACTTCTCTTCACCTCCCATATCCGTCCCATTCTTGAATTCGGACATCCGGCCATAGCCCCTTTATCTAAACATGAAAGTGACAAGATAGAAAAAATTCAGCGACGAGCCTCGAAATTTGTCCTTGGGCTACGCAACCTCCCGTACCCCACCCGCCTACAGAGGATGAACCTTTTTCCCTTAGACTATCGCCGACGTCGCGGAGACCTCATCTATACCAGGCGCATCCTACGAGGAGAACTGGGAAACGAGCTAAGGCAGTTCTTTCAGCTAAGACTTGGCAGCTCGACTCGAGGTCACAGCTGGAAGCTTTTTAAACCGAGGAGGCTCAAAGTCCGCTCAGATGTTGCTCTCTCTACTCGAGTGATTTATGATTGGAACCGACTGCCGGACCCGATTGTCAATGCGCAATCAGAAGCGAGTTTCAAACGTTTGCTAGACATCTTCCTACTGAGTACTCCAGGATCCTGCAGGGCTGATATTACATCCTGAGCCATGACAGCCAACTCGCCTGCAATCCTTGGAAGATCGGGAAGCGAAGGAGCTGACACGGGACCCCGCTTCTGCTCTCTACCACTCAATGAACTCAATGAACAACCATCCATGCAACTTCTGCACTAACACAAAAATTTTAAACATCCAAAAGAGTGTAGGCTAATTTAATTTCGTTCAGCTCATTGTACAACTAAAGCTGATACAAATCTCGTTTCACTTAGTTCATGTTTACGATAAAATTATATATTATTAAAAAATGTACACGTTTTTATCAAATCGTAAAATTGGATTTGCTGCTGGTCTTCTGATAACGATAAAAAAGCCATTTGCGTTTTACTTTTGTTTCCCGTTAACGGACAACGCGAACGAAAACCTTTATGGAAACATCTCATACAGCTTTTAGCTTTTAAAATATTGCATCGCAATGCACAATAATCTAGATGCAAGGGGATAGGTCAAAGGCTGAAATAATTACATGAAAACAGGTTCTTGTAGCTCATTTGAGCAATACAAGAGTAAGCACACCCGAAGGGCGCAAAAAACACAGCGCAAATTAAAAACGTGCTAATGACATCGTAGTTTGACTAAGTCAGACAGTCACCACACTTCCAGGGAAACGTTGGCCGGCCATTTTCACCTATTAGGACTGGTCGGTACCGTGTATCCGCCTTATACAACCGGATTTGAACGCTTAACGATAGTCTTACTGGCCAGCGATTTATACCACTGAACAATGATTGATGGCTGCGAACCGAAACTATAAACTGGTTGCATGCGTGATTAAAGCCGGATCACTGCATGTTTACCCTACCAGTGCCTACCAGTTGATTTTTGCTTCTCCAGCATAAGCGTTTCATGCTTGAGGCTCAGCAATCCTTGGCATTCAGTAGTTATGGTCTGTAGAGTCATTTGCGGGTACTGTTCAAGTTTTCTCAGCAGCCTGGAGCGAATCGCTGCATCCCGTGCGGAATATTGGCCACGTATAAAAATTGGGCATTTTAACTGATTTGCCGCGATGGATTTGATGTCTAACTTTTCGCATTCGCGAGTGAAGATGCTAGAATAAGTGACCTAGTCATCAGCGTACATCTTGTTGATCTTCAGACATTGATATCGAGTGTTGAAGATGGATTACGGCTCTCTAAATATTTGGCCCAAGCATTTGACAGACTTCTCAAAAGTGCAGTCTCAAACGTTCTTAAGAAAAATAAAGTTGGCATGCATGCGGTGCTCTGGTGTTCCAGGTATCCCTTACAACAATCAGACATTCCAGTCGTCATCATTGTCCCCAAGTTCAACGCGAAACGCATATTCATAACGCCTGAACCAAAATTCAAAGGCGAGGACAGCATCAAGGTCGTACGAAAATTCGGTAATGCTGTTAGTGATGGCGTCTACCGATACGGATAGCTTGACGGTTGTAGAAAGCGAACCGGTTTGGATTGAGAGTTTGCTCGTAAAAGTTTCGATCTGCCTGAGTTGGGATGCCTCACATTGCGCTTGTTGCTGCAGCAGAATGGCGTTTATCTCGTCAGCCGATATGAACATTTTGATTAGGGTTCAACCCGTTTCCAACTGAAGTGTTCGTCCCTAGCCAGAATGGACCCTTGATTCCCAATCGAAAACCGAAGCCGCTGCCTTCCCAAAGGACAGAAAGAAGACTGAATCGAACGAGCACAGCAACAGGGACGTATTAGCAAATCACACCGTTCATTACAAAGTGAAATGGGAAGTTTGTGAGTGATATTTAAAGCACAGTTGGAAAGCTCTGGGAAGGTCAAATTACAGCAAATCAAGGAACGCCGCCCTCGCGTAACTTGGTCGCTTTGCTCGGTTGGCTCTCTGTTCCACCCAATCAGGGCGCTTAAGTTTGGATGGCCTGACGCGGCGATGGGTTCCTGGCATGTTCGCATCGCTATTCTTTTCTAACACAGACCCATTTTGGCTCTGCGCAAGGTGTAATAATCTGCCAATATGTAGGACCACAACTGCACTACTAGATTGTTGCAGCAACTTTTGGGCACAAAAATAACTACATTAGCGTAGCAGAACTTCTGACGCAGAATACTCCACCGAACTTCACTGGTAGTTACATCTACAGCGTTGGGTGTTACACTAACAAAGTGACAGCTGCAAACACCGACACTACTATCTATCGCTTATGTTCTCGAAACATTTCATTCTCAGCCCGTTTGAAACAATTCTCACAAACACAATTTATTCTACCGGCTTCAACGAAACCCAGGAAATTAAACGCAGTGTGCGACATCTAGGCCGCAGTTGCATCCAATAGCACTGCAAAATCAGCAGATGCGCTTTTTACTATCAAACCAAAGACAAATATGAAGGGCAACGCTGCACTGTTGAGTAGCAAACTCGCCCAGTCTCCTAACAACGACACAACATCCAAGCAATACACTCGAGAACAATTGGATGCCCCCGCTATAATAAACACTAACGTTACGGAGCAAACATCAAATTATGTGAAGGGGAAACAGGATGACCTGTGCCAATGGAACAACATAAAAATCCTGCTCGATATTGCGACTAAACCAACCAACTTCATAAGGATTAACGGCCAACCGAGTTTCACGCACCCTTGGTGAAGCCAGGTTTCTTCGGGGTTTGGTAAGCTCTGTTATTTAGGTAAAATCTGTGTTGCTTTCCAAATTTCGTATACAAAACGGACCACGATTGGTCCGCATTTTCCATACGATTCATGAAGAGAGCACAAGCGAAAGAAACAAAGTTGGGCTTGGAGAATCCGCTGGTGGTTGGGTTGCTACAAGCAACCTCTATTGAGGCCTCGGTTCACTTGAGGTGGACCTCGGTCATTCCGATCAAAAAGACCGTAAGTAAAATAGAAACATTATAGTGTTGCTCATCCCAACACTGGCACCCGAAGACCGCGGTTTCGTCCTGGTTGGGACTCATCAGTTCGAGATAGCCTGAGTTGGGCTGGAACTCAGAGCCTAGTGGCTCATGGTTGACACCATAAGCAATATGCCACTGAGATCCACGAGCAACGCTTGGTCCAGCGGAAACGAAAGAAACAAAGCTTAAAAGAAATCCGCCTTGACAACGCAACCAAAAACTGTTATTTGCCGTAAGTCTCCAATCTCAAGAACACGAAGCATGGAAGCGGGCAATTGCGCCTATATGCAGTAGAACTATATTCATAAGGCATTGCTCGTAGGAAATGTTGTGGTCACTTCTCTCTTATCGCGTCCGCGTCAGCGAGGTAATTTGGGTGCGGCTCTAGAATAATTAAGGTTGTACTATAAACTAGGCAGTGGCGCTAGAGTTACTGAGGAGATGGCAGTCACTTCGCAGCAGTCTATCTACCGATCTCTGCCTCAAAGCGGAGAGCAAATCTGTCATTCGGAATAATGCACCATCTCATCAAGCAAACGAGGTGGGGACCCCATCCAAAATTCGCGATATTAGCAGGTCGGAACTAAGTGATTATCTACCAGTGCAATACTGTATGTAATCTGCATGCATGGAGCAAGCTAATTTTCCTTAAGTTTAACTATGACGCACATAAAACCTTCTCCCATCCACATGTTTTTCGCCACATTGTTACAACAAAACACTTTCCAGCGTGTACACAACTGCCCAAGATCTCCCCAGAAAAATTGTCAAACTTCGCTTACGTTACAAGACAAACGCACGGGTCTCATCTCCATAACGGATACTTGGTTGTGTTCGGAATTCGCTAATGCGGAGATAAAGATTAAGGCAATACCACTGTTCCTACACAATCATCAACGAAGACGAGGTGGTTTACTTAGCTAAAATCGCAACGAATTAAAATGCGAACCATCGGATGATCCGGAGACGCGGACGAATGATACACTATGCATGAGTTTGCTTCTCAGACACAATGACAACTGCTTCGTGGAAGTCGTTTATTTCCTCTCTTCCACTCCTAGAATGGATTCCGGCCTAATACCAGCACTGTATACATGCTTACTTCCAAATTACAGCCATTTTTATCTCAGGCATTTCAACTCGCTTGATCTAAAATCCTTGGCAATCGACCTGCGGATTGGTTAGAGCAGAATTGCATGACATTGTCTCAGTTATTCTGCTCCACTATTTCATCACCATACATTCCAGGTAAAGAACTGATAACAAACCATCAGTACTTGACCTCGTACTTACAAACGATGAACTCATGATCATCTGGCTATTTATAGACATGCCATTAGAGTTAAGTGACCATGACCCCATACTGCATAATTGTGTGTGTCAACTGGATATTCGGAGGAACACCCTGAACTAACTCGTGACAGTATATTACTACTGCATCCTGAACGCTTTTGTTGGGACTATCGATTAGGCATTGTTGCAAAGTGGCTCCCCTGGGTCAGCCCGGATTCTGTTTGTTGGATACTTCAGCAATCTGATCGAAACGGATTCAGAAACAAAGGATATTTATTCCACCAATCAATCATTCTGCATCAGAAATAGAACAAGATAAAACATGTTACTAAGGAATGATGCTTGGAAGACACCAACAGAGTTCGTTCTGAACCCGAAACTTGGAGCTGTTAAGGGAACCACCACAATCATTTTAACATTCTTATACGTGAGGACAAACTGACTCAACAGCAAAATTTGGCTTATAAATTTGCCATCAACCAAAACTTTCTAAATAAGCATGCTTACACCATTCGGAAAGTGCAACGAAGAATGTAGCCAGTTAACAAGAAATTTTAAGTACTCAAATTAACTAAAACCGACTAGTGCCCCAACATCCGTCACTGTTACATACCTACATCTACAGCATCAAAATCAACACCTACTAAGGTCGCTTGTACTGCACCATCTCTTTTTGAAAATACTGCTCCAAATGCGCACTTACAGTTCTCCCGGGATTAGTGACATCCACCCAAGAGCAATGAAGATAGCAACAGCAAACCTTAGGTAATCGTACTGTGCCTACCTTGTTGAGACATGGAGTAATCAAGCTAACGTCAAAAGTGGCAGTCTTTTGGAACATTGAAACAAATTCCCAGTGGTCATCCTTATTATCTTCTAAAATGTGAAAACGGCAATCATGGCTGTCGTTTGTAAATAATTAAGAACGCTGCAGCTTTAAAGCATTGATGCAGCACAGTTTTCGTTAAAACCGTTGGTGCACAACCAACCTACTGATTTCACTCAGTAGTTAAACAGAAGCGGCCGATATTGATAGGGGTTGACGTCACTTACCTCAAATTCTCCAATGCATTCGACCGACCATGCCACCGCACTTTACTTCACAGACTGGAAGGCTATGAAACTGAGGATCATTATTTGAGTAGATCAGAGATTTCCTACAAGCTCGGCCCTTGCAGCTCAGGTTTAGGACTGTACTACATGCTCTGATTCCTATTGAATGTGCGAATCCACTAGGAATGTCTAAGGGTCGCGTTCGTTTGGCTTGTTTATTAACAAGCTTACGCATGAGCTTGCTTCGGATTTCTTGATTTCTCTAATCATAATATTATGTGGCTGCCGATGGCAGAGCAAGGAGCGAACGATGCAATTCGGCGTGACCTGGATATGGCGTATGAATGATTTCTCCAAAATGTCGTCCAGTACAAATCGTCTGAGTGTAAGATGGTTCACATTTGTCATCAGTCGAACACCAAAATGAATGATGGAAAATGTACTGCAATCAGTCACCCGGAAACCGACCTAGGCGATATAAAAGCCAGGCTGCTCAGAACACTATGTGAGGGCGTCAAAGACTGGAAGCTAAGTGGGTTGCATGATGTTGCTCGCATACATGTGGTTATTTCCCACAGTTCGTTCGTGGTTCCTTAGCATATACTTGCGGCCTAATTTAGTAAACGCTACCCAGTACGGGCAAAAGCCATATCTTGCAGCACACGAGAGTCCACAGCGAAGAGCCACCAAACACGACAAATGGTTGTTTCATCTTTCATATCAACTTCAGCTGAGAACTCTAAGGTTGTGCAGTGGCCGGTAAGTGTGTATACATGAAAACTTACTACTGGCCTACAATATTTTGTGGAACCGTAAAACGCTTGCCGCTACCTACTACAGATAAGCCACAACATGTATTGGAGGGGCCACCAGCTTAAAGAGACCACAAAATACGGTCAGCTAGATTGTCGAGTAATGGTTTGATCTCTTTCTGAGTGACAAACATAGAACGACTATTTAAATTACATTAGCTGTGGTTAAAATACGTTGTGACGTTTCAATAATTCATCTGCATTAAAAGATATATCCTGCGTACATTGACACAATAAAATGTGACGAACAGTACACAACTTGCACTAACTACACAATTCCGTTTGGCTCTTTTCTGCATTCCATCTGTGTGAACACTGTGAAAAGTTCACAGAAATTGGTTTCATTTTAGCCCTTTTTCTATTTACTACGTTTTGCTTCTCTTTCTGCGGGAGTTGGTAAATCTCATCATTTCTAACCGTTCCATACAATTGTTCCACTGGTTCATTTGCGCTACTTATTTGAACAACACTGTGAGTATTAGCAAAACATTTTGGCGTGTTCCGTAAAAACTGTATGTGCCTTGGATTCAGTGGATTAATATGCGCTTTAACGCCACTTAATCAGGAAAGGTGAGCACCAAAAATACGCAGATATTGCCGGTGTATTTCAGCTAGAATGAAGGCTTACATCATACCGTCGTCAGCCTGCAAAAGATCTAGTGGTGCGAGACATAGATGCAAGCATCACCTTTCCATCTAATGCCGCTATTACGGAACTGGGGTAAATGCAACCACCAGACAGGAATCGAAAGGTGTGGAGTTGCCCCGCTAATGGACATCCTACCACGGATTACGCCGAAAATATTGCCCTGATGACAATAGTTTCCAACCAAGCCAGGCAGACTGTGCAGATCGGCAACAGACGTTTCATGCTTTGAATTCCGTTCTGCAAGCTGCAAGCAGATGTTTTTCTTCTAATACTGTCAGAATCAACATTCTGCCCTGACTGTTGGATAAGATCAAGTAGAATTCATACAACAGCACGCCAAATGGACGGATTTATCAGCGAACCTCGGATAGGTAATGAATTCATAAACCGCATAGTAAATTTAGATGACATCTTATAATGCGCGCTAATTGTAGTTCAGGTGGGACTATACAACGTGCCGGAACAAACAAATATATATATATATATATCTATATATATGTATGAAAACGTAGAGTGGGCATGTGGTTAAAACAAAATACCAGAGAACAATGTATTCAGGAGAGGAGTGTTTCACATGTTTGTATATAAGTGCGATTCTGTGCGATATCGGGTGTATTTTTAAACTCTGTTTTTTTTCATCGTATTTTGTGTATTGCTCCTCTATTTGATGCTTCCATTCAACACTGGTGCACGCGTAGAATGCGGCTAGATAACCGCTAAGTTGGCCTACGAAGCACATCTCATAAACTTATAAATATGTGTAGGTTTATTATGAAGTCCTGCAGTCGACAGATTATGCCTGAACTAACTATCCGAATTTATATTTATCATTACCGATTCTATTCTACCAGAGTGCATCAGAAATGCTCCAGGTGTAGTGGTAAACCAAAACATGCATGCTCAGTAAATGGCTCGCGCGAAGAGGACTAGATACGAGAAACAGTATAATTATCCTTACAATCTAGACTCATTAACTCAGTAAAAGTTTGAGTTCTCAAATGTGCCAGCAATGCCCGAGGTTAGCAAATCTACTCTGAATACAAAGGCACCAAAAGTCATCTTAAGTGTCAATTCACCTACACTAATACTGGTCTCATAGTAAATAAACATGTCGACTTATTGCAAAGAAAGGCCCGTGAGTGTACTTTATGTAGTACCATTGCAGGTAAAACTTGAATTATCTGGATGCAGAAGTTAATACGAATTGTGAGAAATATATGTCCAACCTGCGTGGCATGCCTTTGGTAACTCGTAAGTGGTCAGAGTAGCCGAAAAAGTCATCAGCAAAATCCCAGTCACGAAGCATACCACGCGAAAGCAAGTGGAAGTCATCAAAACCGACACAATCTAGAACATCCTAAAAGACCTCGTTATAGCAATGTTAAGATTAATGCTTGATGTGCGCCATCCTACAGAGTGCAGCTCTGTCAACAGACGAATTTAGTGTTTATATCCATGAAGCATATAACTAAATAAATGTTTTCTCGGCAGTACGAAGCACTCGTGCAAATGCATGATCATGATAACGGAAGCACGTATGGCCGGTATTTGCACAAAGTGCCGTACGTTAAGCAATAATAATATATATATATATATATATATGCTTGTCTGTTGGCAATGCAATGGAATCTGTCGTGACTCTAAATTCGTGATCTTGTTGGCTATGTTGTCGATCCTATGATGCGATCATATGAACTATTTGAATTGGGCAAATTTTTCGGAAGTGATGGTGCTTGAGTATCTGACGGATCTTACTGACGTGCAGTACACCTACGATCAAGACGCAACCCAGCTTGGTCCTTGCGTATGTGCTGTTCACAATCACTTCAAAACCTGCGGGAGAGCAGAATACCAAGCACATTGCGTAAAACGTAGTAGTCCGACCCCAAGATTTTTGCCGAATTCTGTTTCTTCCGCCAGATTGTAAGCAGACGGGACAATTTCTGTGGACCGTATTTTTCAAAGGATAAACAGAAGTTCACAAAAAGCGGAAGGCATGCTTTTTTGGGGACAGTCTAATGTAATGTCAATAGATCAGACTTGTGAGGCTTCGGAAGAGCTTCGATAACAAACATCACCTTTAGTTAGCGCACATGTGGCCATAAACATAGACATCTCTGAATTCCTATAAGTGCACTACCTGCAGTAAACCTACTTGCCATTGAGCACCGAAGATGCCACCTACGTTGATGATAAAACGTCACCAATAAAACTGTTTGCTCGAGGAATCAAACAACCCAATGAAAACTTTGACGTGGTAAGTTTCATTTCGTCAAGCGTTGTTCAGTTCCGTTGGATAGCACCAGAACCAGCACAAATCTGGCACACAAAGGCGCACAATCTACAGTGAGACAGGCGCACTAAATTGATTTGCGTTTAGTTATGCAGTTTGGCCAATGTATCTGTTACTGATATAAGCAATCTACATGTACGACTGTCAGAGAGAAGTGAGTCGCCAAGCCAAGAGTCGGCAAGAGAAATGCCAAAGCCTCGCACTCGAAAGAGGTAATCCGCGATCTTCAGCGACGTGTAAACAAACGTCGGGAGACACGCTCACTTACTTCGATCCCCTTATACTGGGGGCATAAATGTTCGATAAAGCCAATATATTTTTTCCGCGTCTTTATCATAGTAGACCAAGTAGTTGGTAGCAGAATGTACCATGGTCAGTTTTCGAGTTACATTCCTTGGGAACAACAATTCATTGGCTACAACAAACAAATAACGTTTAATAATTTGTTGGATGAATGATCGTCTGGAGCTTCCAAGCAGATTTTCGATGAGCTAGTCATTGACTACCATTCAGTTAGGTAGCTCTGCTACTACAGCGCAATAAGGTAGTCTCCACATTGGACTGCCTGCAAATAACTTAGCCGCCTCTGCATGAGCACAACATGAACATATCTCAGGAACATGAAGTTGATATCGATCGAAGGATTGTGCTCAGGTCAGTCGGGGTATTTTCAAGTGCAAACATATATAATCAGCGAGGATTTTCAGTGCGAGCTATAAATGTCTGCGACTTGATCTACATCGGCCTTCAAAAATTATCGATTGCTAACTTGAATAAATAACGGGGAGCCAACAATATCCTACATACACGACTGGATGCCCCACGGCCGGCCGTGAGCTGTTCACTGACACCGTTACAACAACAGTAAAATAAATTATAACGAAATTCTAGAGATCTCCGAAGTAATTTATTATACTGAAATTTTGTTTTACTGAAATTATCCAATTTTAAAGAATAGGCCTATTGATATGGCCAACATGGGAGCAGCATTATTTCAGCAGGAATTTGCGGACATAAATGCTTAATATTTTTTATATATTAGACAAAAATTAGCGCATATATAAACGAAATGATCTGAGTTACCGTAACTGCGAGGGGTATTACTGTAATCTTCCATGAAAGCAATGTTTTATAATGTACATAATATTAGGGAATTTGATATTTGTAAAACGTCTGAGATTTTCTTCCGAACACTGTCAAACACTTAAGACCATTCACTATATTCACCGACCATCGCAAATGAATTTAACACAGATTCTGGCACATCATTTCGTGACAGAGGAAATTCTTGAAGACGACGTGCCATGTTCGTTGCCTGCACAGGAGTTAAATTCTGCAGATGACTTTGAGGCACTTCTTCTTTCACCTCGTCATCAAAAGGATCTCCATCAGCAACAATATGTGCCAGCGTTTCATCATCAGATATTGCAGTTTGTACTATCACATCAGAGCCCATATTGACACATTATCAGTTTCATGCTATATGCCAGTTTGCACTTTGCGAACAGACGAGAAGAATTTACAACTTTTTGGCCTTTATCTGCTTTGCCAAGTAGTAAGGCAAACATGTGAAACCCTATTGTTCATTGGTTGATTTTAAATGTTGCGTTCCTACTTATCCAATAGTGTCATTTAACTACATTGTTAACACTTGCAATGGAAGAAGCGCCAGGCTTACTTAATTAAATACGCATTGGCTGCTTTCAAATAGCTATCCTGCACTACAGCTCGCTGACATATAAGAAAAATGGCTGCCATGGCCTTCGAATAAATATTTACTGTAAGAATAAAAATAGTTATGTTATAAAACTGAAGAATTTCACGAAACTATGAAAATATGTCGTTAAAAACAGGCGAGAAAACGAATTTTCATTCGTTATACTTAAGTTTGAAAATCGTTTAACTGGAATGTTTTAACACGCTTTGATTGGGAAAAATGAATAGAGTTCACAATTCAAAAGTTATCTTTATGCTGGTGTTCATTTGAGCGAGAATTTACTCAATCGTCGAAATTAATACTTTTTATTAGCTCCGTAGCTTATAACTGTTACGAAGATCAGGCTGGTTGAATAAAAGTGAAACTAGATGTCAATGTTGGAATTGGAATACCAGTTGTGTAGCTGGTTTACAACAAGCATTCTCTACCGAGACCCAGGTTCGTTTTGAAGTTGACCTCAGTCATCTTGATCACAAATGCTGTTTCCAATATGAAGGTGCTGCTCCACCTAACATTGGCAATGTTTACTTTAATTCGGTTGATTAATTATGAATTTCGGAATTGTTACCCAACATTGTAGCTAGAGAATTCAAAGATACGGAGTGTTGGTAGACAGCAGTATTTCATAAGTTCAACTACCCATATGTGTTGCGTGTGCATATGAATTCCCGTCGGTCCAGACCGAGGAATGTGGTTGACATTAAATACTCCGCTGGAAATATTTTACGATAAAATCTGCTTTGCAAGCCATCAAGGCGATCCACATGTATCGTAAGCCCTCTAAAGCAGCAAACAGTTTTGTATAAAACGATTTTCAAGTAGTGTTGGGTTGCTTCTAAACTGATTGCGGGTTTGCTTATAAATGCATATATTCCAGCTAACACATTTCATTTTCATTAATGTAAAAGCCAGTTGCTTCCGCACATTTCAATCCATGAGGACAAAGTGTATTTGTCCGGAAAGAAAAAGTTCCGATGATATGGCGTAATGCTTTCCTCATTTGCGATCTACGTATATTTTTGCGTTTCACTGAGCATCTTATCCAAGAGTTAGAACACGTAATAGTCAGCTGATAGGTCTTGAATTTAGTAAAGGAAGCAGCAAAGTCAGCTTCCGTACGGTTGCCTGGACAACCGAGGGTTTTCACAGAGTGCAAAAGTTTCCATTTTGTTCAACGGGGATGTTTAGAGACGTTAGCTGAATTTCGTCACTTTTATGATAAATATTTTCCGGTATAGTTTATTTCGCCTACGCTTAGAAAGCTATGGTACATCGGACAAAATATATACTTCTAAATATTCAATGTAAGCATTCAGTTTGTAACGTACAAATTAACTTGTTTAACACATCTGGAGATTTTCCCTAATGACTGACTTCAAAACGACCAATCACAACCCTTTGATTGCTTACGGGACTTTGCATGACAAAACCTCAGTTACTTTGTTTTTCGTTCACATTTGTATCTTGATTATTAACAACAGTTTACCCGTTCTGCATCACTTAATAGTTAATCTTGTTATTCCCACTTTCTGTCTTACGCCTTGTGCTTGTTATACGGCCTAGTTACACACTTAGCTTCATTAAGGGTCTAAGCTGAAAAATCTGAAAAAGCGTAATTTTTGACCATTTTGGAAAACCATACAAATGTCAATTACAGTCATCATATAATGTAAATCTGCGAACCATTTTTCTGTTAGCATCTTTTGTAATGCCGTACTTCAGCATTTTGTGAAGCAAGTTTTACTTGTTTTTCTATGTATTCAAGCTCATTATATATGCGTAAAATTTAACATGTTACATCTCGGTTTGTAGACGTCCTGGAAACTTCATTCAAGTTGCATTCGATTCGGCTTTGCTAGGCCTATCTGGTAATTCCGTATTACTTTTCACTTGGCAGTGAAGGGGGTTCCAGAGCAAAATTGGCGTGTTCACAGTTCTCACAGTGGATGACCATAACTCGAAGGTTCCCGACACATCAGTTTTGTCAAACTATTGCAACGCTTGTGCAAAATCCAGAGGAATAAAACTGAGACCGAGTTTCAGGCATGGAAATTTTTACACGTACAAGACTGCGACAAGAATCACAGTGGGTCGGGAGCATGGAGCCAACCTGTAGCACTAGAAATATTCCGCCGAAGTGAGCAATTACATGGACTGCACAATGTTTCTTTTCTTGGAGATGGTGGCAGTAAATCTTATGCATCAATATCAAATGCAGAACCACCTGTGTATAAAGATGTGAATATTTCCAAACTTGAGTGTTGTGGGCACGTTCAGAAGAGAATGGGGCGACACCTGAGCAATAAGGTAACTGAGCTGAATAAAGAGAACTTTATACACAATGGCAAGAGTGTGCAAGGAATCGGCGGGCGAGGTTGTCTGACAAAGAACGCAATGTTAAACATTCAAGGACATTATGAGGCTGCAATAAGAAGCAATACTAATAATGTGCCTCAGATGCAAAAAGATATATGGGCCATATGGGAGCACCGCAACCGTGATCAAACTAACTGTGGAAACTGGTGTCCTTCCAAGAAGCAGCCAGCTGGAGACTCTGACAGGAATGCTCTACCTCCTTATGTGTGCAAGGCTATCAGGCCTGTTTTTGAAACTCTTGCCAGTGAGACATTACTGTCAAAGTGTGCCCATGGAGAAACACAAAATACAAATGAAAGTTTTCACAATTTAATTTGGCAAATTTATCCAAGGTTATGTTGAAAGGCAAAGGCTTACTCTTGCAGTTGCTGATGCTGCAGTGGTTTACAATGATGGAGAGAGGGGTAGACTGCCTATATTTGAGAATTTGGGGATGTCTATTGGATTGTATACCAGACTGTGTTATAATGAATTAGACAGAATAAGAATTCATGCAGCAGCTGCCGAACTTCTGCCAGCTGAACGACGAGCACGCAAGGTAGCGGCATCAAGGGAGTGTGAAGACATCGAAGATTTTTATCTTGCTGGTGCTTATGAGTAGTCCAGGTTACTTTTTCTACGTAAATCATATCATGAGACATCACCAAAATTTGTATAAGTTACCGATATGCCAGAAAAGTTTAAATGACTTTCATTTTTTCATGTACTTCAACTTTAAAGCCATTTTTCTCAAAACTGCTTTTTTTCACTCTTACGTCAGCGTTCTGAGGATAATTTCAAAACTAATGCTCCAAAGTCAATAAAATTTGGAGGAGATGCTCTTCTTTAGTTTCCGCATGGAATAAACTACTTTTACGTGTCCTACACTTGTGGTTAACTTTTAACCTCAGTTCAGATTTTTATGCAAATCTGAACATCAGTATTGGAAGATCTAATTCAGATGCAGAGTTGAACATTGTTTATTCTAAATCTGAACTATATCTAAATAACTGCACAAAATTTTAGCTCATTGAATACTTTTTGATGTGACCCAGAACGCCACAACAACCAATTCAGCATCACTAACTTAGGTATCTTACTAAAATGTGAATAAAAATATAATAAACACACTTATCTTTATTTCGCTATCGTATATTATTTGCATGATAAATAATGATATTCCCTGCAAAACATCATGAAGATCTGACTATATCTAGACATATATATCGAGCTTTGAAAAACACAAATTTTTGACTTTTTAGCTTAGACCCTCCTCTTAATCTACATTGGTCCCTTCCTACTTCCTTTGTTTGCCTGACCGAACTGTCATCCAGACATTCACACTTACCCTCGTCCACGATACGTGCGATTGTCTGAGTGGGCAGGTTAGGTTTGCTCACTACGTCCGCGTTCCATGTGCATTGCTTATTGGCTGAGGGAAAGTCAACTGATCACTTCGCTATCAACCACTTATCTCTTGATCATCGTTCTTAACGACACGTGGCATTTGAGAGCCGAATTATTATATACATTCAGTCCGGAAATTGTTCGAGGTTTGTTATTAAATTGTTTGCTAACCATTTGTAAGCAGCACCTTAGATCTTTCAAGTTTGACTTTCGTATTGAACTGACTGCGCTAGTAGTTGCTCAGATTCCAAGACCGATTTGTCAGTAATATCGTTCAACTTAGGCTTTAGGCGTTGCTGTTGAGCTTGAGCTTAGCCCAACGGTTGAGCAGCGTGTTGTCGACTTTTGCAAATAATCTACTGTTCGTCGCACCTCGAGATCCGGTAGAGAAATGGGTTGATTGCATTTCATAGAGTATTGGCAGATTATAATGCAAAACGGCGATGTTTTGCCTTATACTCTATTCCTGTCAAACTTCCTGTTCATGCTTTTTCGGCTTCCTAATATTCTAATTAAAAATACATGCAATATTTCTAACTCAGCAAAACCATTTTAAGCACTTGTACGCGAATTTACACCAAATAAGTCTCCTAACTGACCGCTGTCTAGTTTCGATGGCCATGGCTTCAAAGTTCTCCCTACTAGTACCAAACCTTTAAAACTAAATTGAGGCAGTACGGTCAATAATATTTTCGCGGTTTAAAGAACGGTTAATGATCACAAGTTGTTTCCGCTGTTTTACACCTATCATTAAATGAAACAAAGAACTTGGAATTTGATTCTATTTTATGCCTTTATATATATGAAGATATAATTATTTATTTAAATTTAACAAAATTTCGCATTACTTACTTCTCCAACTGATATAGACGATGAAGGTAACTCCATAGCATTTCTAACAAAAGATAGCTGTTAAATTTACAATGCCCGTTGCTGCCATAACATGTGTATCATACTTGTAACAAATTACCTTAGGCGACCGAAATTCCTGTTACTAATAGCACGATGACCGGATAACGTCCTTTGGAACATGCGAACCTAGTCAGATGAGAAAATATTTGACAACCAGTCGCTCGATACCACCGAATTGTGCCGTTTGGGGCCCATAAATTAGAAGGCAACCATCGCGTTTGTTACCCACCCTCAATTATATACACATTTTTGGTGGTATAAGTGCGCGATTATCCACCATATCACTTATCACACTGATTATCACACAGCGCCTTAATAGCTCTGCGTAATTATTGGGTATCTAGCTAATCAGCCAAAAGCACGTCAGAATCTAAGCTGGTGCCAATGGGTGCGAGCGATCGGTTATTCAGCTAGGCAGCCAAGTAAACGTATTTTTCAGTTACCTCTACTATACAGGCATTCGAACGTTGAGAACAAGATCGATAGCACCCAGCTCCACCACGGATTAGACCTAAAGTGTGCAGTTTCAAATGCAGCAGTCAGTAAAATCCTCCTGTACGATTGTGAAACTTGACCCAACATATCGATAAATATAAAGGTTAGTTGCGTTTGACAACCTAGGTCTTCGCCATCTAGCTCATATCAGAGAACAGTTTGGTCAATTCGTATGTGCGGCCTAGTATTCATGACACAGAATGAGGATGTGAAAGGCTATGAATTATTATTTAAATCCTAAATCTCTAATTGGTCTTATATTGCGCGCCGAAACACCGCTTCGAACAACAAGTGTTGTTTGTGTGCCAGGGGTCTGAAGAGAACAAACCGATTCCAATGGATAAACCGGTCGGAAAATAAATGCTCTCCATTGAGCATAGCTTAAATTAATTCAGCATCATTCCAGTAATGTCATGCTTAGGATGATGGCGTTAGCTATTATACATATGTTGACATAGCGAAGATTCGACGTCAAATGGATTTGTGTGGTGAGACCACTCGGATAACCTCTTTAGACTGTTGTGTAATAAAAACAAAGCATTCTAAAGCTTGTTATAGCTTTGCACTTGTTTCTTTATTTTCAAACTAATTAGGTAAATTACGCTGTCACGAAATAGCTGCTTCTTATTTCATCTGTTGCTAACTGGCGTGAAAATGATGATGGAACCCCAAGAACGGATTGCTGTCACTGACTGGTCTATCATTGTTGTATTTTTCTAGGCAACCTTCATTCATGTGTAGTAATCAAAATTTCGTAGCACTGTATTCAAAATAATTGTAATATACACAAAAAAACGATACAGATTTCAAGGAAATGCAGTCCTAAAATACGGTTTCGCCTGCTGAAATAACGATGTCGACTATGAAGTACTACTACGTAGAATACCTACAAATTCGGCACAACGAACCAGCAAACTTATATAACCATAAATATTAAGCAAAAATTACTCCGGCGTTTTGGATAATTGTACATATGACTATTCGTTATACTTGATGTTTTTGCTAGAAAAGATTCAGTATTTTTATTTCTACAGGTTATAAAATATGTTCCACCCGAGCACGAGTTGAGGAATTCCTAACCGGGTTACCTAGTATGATTCGCCGTCTCCTGTGGGAAAGGAAACATGGCCAATGAACTGTTTGTAAGAACCAATCGCTAATAGCACTCCTTAGATGACCAGGTCACTATGGTATCACGCAATTATGGAGCAACAAACATTAAATATATGACCCGAAATACTGCCCAAGACAAGTGCTAAAACTGCACAATAGCTTTTTCGCAGAATCACGAGCACTAGTACTTAGATAATTAGAGCATGCTTAATTGAAACTTAAAATTGGTTTTTCGCTGTAAGCAACGGTTTAATTCTAATTAAAAGTATGGTTTACATTTCACTTATTTTTTCTTCTTCCCGATAGACCATACTGCGTAAAAGCATATTGTCAAAATATCTAGTTCTCGTGTAACTACAACTTGCTGAATTCTAAGCTGACGTTTGCCTTTCTCTGTATGGACCAGAACTTTTGATTATCTCCTACAAATATTATATAAAACAGATTTTTCACAGTGGTCAGATGTCTTTCGTTGCACAATATATCAGACATACAATGCTTGAATATGTTTGACATCAGCCTAAGTTTGATGCATTACGTGTATCATTTGAGTGAATATATGCATTTACATCTCATGAATTGATATATTTTCTTCTGGCAGTCACCTTAATTATTCATCATTAGTCAGCGAATAATTTTTGTCTTTTCCTTTAGTGTTAGGCCTTTTCATCGTCATCCAATTTCGGTGAAAATCATATCCATGCTTGTAAAACTAATGCTGCAGTCTTAAAGGAAAAAATTGAGTTGACTGTTCAAGAAATGCAGTTTGTTGTTAATATTGTACCTAAGCTCGCGAAATGCTGACATATTTCTGTTAGGTAGTACCACATACTTACCCGATTTTGTTTTCAAATATTTATGTAAAACTGCCGTAAATACCTACACCTACAAATCTCATTTCTCACATCGTACAGAAAACGTCCTTATGACGCAACAATCTAAAATTTGACGGCCGTCAAAGTCATCAGCACTAGTCTTCAACAAAGCCGAGGACGTAAAAACCGAAACTATATAATGGAAACATTAGCGATCAGTATTTATAACTCACAAACCGTTAAGTTTTCTATTTTGCTGTACTGGTTAGGTGGATGGCTTGTGACTTCCAATCTTATAATAGTCATTCAAGTAAACCTAGGCCGATTCCGTTGTTGTGACCGTAACTGATAACATATAAATATTGTTTTAATGCTAATAACTCAGCGTTTTTTGAAAAGCAGCAGATCCTAAGCTAAATCATGCAATGTTCGTTGAGTGAAATTCTGGTGGCCTGACGACAGCTCGGTATCTTTTTGTAAAAAGCTTTGAGATGGCTATCATTGCAAGAGGGCAACATTACATAATATATGAACTATTACAAGCGAGCAACTTGCAGTTTTTACATTGGAGAATATATCGGTCCTCTTGAACTGGTTTAGTATCTGTTGCCCAGTTTTTAGAAGTTGTAGTCAATTGGTTTAACTGTGTCGCATATTTGCGGTTACTGGCTGCGTCATTTGAGGAAACTGGAAGATCCTAAGAGTGTGGAATGGATCATTTCCCGTGGGATATATTGGGATGTCAGAATTTTTATCTAATTTGAATGCCAACGCTGTTTCTAATGACTGGGAAAATAGCAGTCCGTGATGCGTTCCATAAGTTAGCGCCAAACCATGGGAAATCCAAATGGCAGTCCATTGCCCTAGTCTTTCGTCTAATCACAAACACTGGCGTACAAGAATGGCACACAATGTGAGACGCCTAATTTTGTTTGCAAAACAAGAGGCTTAACGAATACGTAACAAAAACAAAGGGTAAGATTTTCTTTGCTTCATTAGTTTACAACAGTTGCATAGATGGCAAAATGCATCAAATTCCTTGGCACATGTATATCTTATAGAACGGGCAATGGACATATTTGAAAAGCAAATTCATTGGTAAATAATTTTCTGTTTATGTAAACTAGGTAAATGCATTAAACTAACGCATGTAGTAGTAACGGATTTTAGATTTCAAATCAATGTGTAAAGTTCTTTTTGAAACAGTTGTAATACATCGTTCAAGGGAAAACAATAAAATGTTTATCGCAGTGTATTTACTACTATGAATATAGAGTTGCAAAGACAAATTAAATGATCTGACAGAACGCAGCTCACCGTGGCAATATGGCAGTTGGCTCTTTGCATGCAAAGTTTTCATTAAACCGGGTGAGATTTGGATGCTGTTTGGTGAATTTACCTGATAGTTTATATCCATCCATACAATGGACCATGGAGCTAATGTGCAACCTAGTTGTTTAACTTAGACGCAAGCCTTTCGTAGGACGTATTCGTCTCAACGAGATCGGTTATTAATCATGAGACATAGAGCCAGATATTTTGGTTACCCAAAAAGATTTGGAATGTGTGCTCCTAAAATCAGCGTTGATAACTAAGTGAAACAACCTATAGTAAAACACTGCGGCTTTAACTTGAAACTAACAATATTTACACAGAACTACAATCTCCTGACTTTACTGAAAGTTGATTCCAGAAGGTTTGCTCACTAATGTATCACCAGATTTCGCTGCTAGGTAGTTTAGTGATAGTGAGGATAATGGAGCATTCTGTTTCAAAGCTGCCTAATCTTTTTTCTATACAAAACTGTGAGCACGTTGTTGAATTCGGAATTGTTGATCAACAAACAAGTAGTCAGACCAGATTATAGGCATTACGGGAAGTTTTCATTCGGCTAACGAGTCGGTGGTCAAACAATGTAAGTAGCAGACCACAACGTTTGCTTACTTCCGCACAACTGCCTCATCCTAAACGTTTAGCAAGATAAATTAAGAGAAAATAAATAAAACATGTTCTGACTAAAAAACTTTTGATGATTAAAAAATTTACGCTTGAAAATCAAGCCCTGGAGATAATAACAATAATAATGTGATCTCTGTAAGTGATCAAGCCGCACAATCACAGTGGAGAATTCATAATACCCAACTCGAAGATATGGGCGATGGAGCGGATAAACATGTTTCGTTTTCCTCACTCCCTGAAAAAATCTAGTGTTTACTACACAATACCAATTTAAGCTGGACCTTGAAATGCAATGTTTTAAATGAAAATGTTCAAAAGTCTACGCCTATCATCATCCTCCCAAGAATCCATGTATGAAAGCTATTAAAATAATATTGTCTAAAAGTAGCAGACACTCGCAATTCCCGTTCTTACCTACTGATGAATTATTGCTTATCTGCTAACAGTCATCTCTATTGTGTTGCTGCATATACCTTATGCCTTAGGCGGCAAAAGCTGCGCTATGGAAGTAGTGCAAGACTTGAGGGTAAAGGTACTATTGTCAGCATTTAGTTTTGTACAGTATTGGGCTAACTACAAAAGTTTACCTATCTAAGTCTGTTGTATCTCTACTAAATACTATTTGGCAATTAATTTACTGTCAAGCCACCTGAAAAGCAGTATGTGCGAAACCGTGGACATCGCCTTAAATACGACGCGTCAACCACCACAATCTCAATAATTACTGTTTCCAAGCATGTCGTTGATGTAACTTAACGCCTTGCGCAACGGTCTACAAAAACGTTATCAAGATAGTACACATGTGCTGCAATGCTATGTATGCTTGTCTGGACATTACATAGAGACTTTAACGAAGGGGACTAGGAAGCCAGTTTCGGAGCACATATTTAAGCGTTCGATTAACATGTCTACCTTTATTAAGTTACAAATCCCACAAACTATACCGATTTCTGTAGAGGCAATCATTTTCACTAGTTGCTTTATGCTCTGAAAAGTAGGTCGCTGTCAGCCAAGTTTAAAATTGGGTTCATCCTTTGATAAAGAACAATAAGTATCCTCTCGATTGCGTTAGCATCCCTCCCTACCAATACTTGAATAAAAAACAACCTATTTTCAGAGCGTTAACAAGCACTGATTCTTGTCCTATTCACTGATTGGGAGAGATCCCACAACGCAATTTTGCTGAAGACGTAAAATGAAGACGGTGCGTTATGTCTGTCTGAGTTAGTGTAGATGTGACGAACTTCGACCTATCCCATTTAACTTCCCTACTTCTCCTTCATTGTCTATTAAACTGCATTTCAGACAATACAGCTATCTAAAAACAATATCCGGAAATCCCTCCTAACTTTTAGTGACATCAGAATTGCAAAGGCTGAATTTATAGTTTAATTAATAATGTCTGACAATATCCGTCTTATTGTTGTCAATTGAAGCAAAATTTGCATTTGGTAAATGTTCGCCACATAGCATCACGTAGGCGACAACGTTACCAGGGCAGTTACTATAGACTATTTGGTAAACATCATGTTAGGAATGAGATTCATAGATTTTTACGACTGCATGCCTACGTATCAGAATGTTTGGTTGAGAAGATGTATGATAATCTGCAGTATTTTAAGTAATAAAACGTTTTATGTTACGGTTGCTTAGTATCGATTTTTCAAAACGTGCGAGCTTATGTTCGTGAGGTTCTCTTTTGAATTATGGTATTCCATCACGCAGGGTTCTTTGTAAACAGCACTTACTTTTGTCATTACGTTCTTTACCTTGTGCAGCTTGATTAACAAAAACCGGTAACTTCATGTGCTTAAAAGCCTTGAATGCCGGTGTTCATGGAACAACATGAACTGCGATTAAGTTTACTATAATAGATTCTTAACTACATGTCGAATGGCACGTTTGGTTATGTATCGGGAAACATTAGTAGAATACGGTCCATTACAAGACAGTGCCGCAGCATATGCTTTGCTTCACCAAGGTAATTTTTAATATGCTTTGTTCCCAATTAATGCAACAAATCAAGTTTATTACACTTGCTATTACGCTAAAACCAAACATTTAACAAAACTACGTACTCGCTATCGGAACTTGATTTCAGAAATTTTCATCTGTCATCATATTCAATGACACATAAAAGTGCGACATGTCAAGATGTGTTTAAACAGGTGCTTAACTTTTGTACACGGAAACACATGTGACAAAATAGTTTATACAATTACTTGCTTCCATATAGAGAGGAAAAGTAATTTTATAATAGTTGTATCTATCCAAGCAACTGCGGATATCAAATTACCTAAACTGTGGGTTTCTATACCTATTTACAGCCAGCTTCAAGTATAGGGTAATAAGTTGGCTTGTTAAAAATAGCAAAATAACGTGTAGTGCATTCGAGTTCAGGCGACCATCAATTCATTCTCTCCTTATGGGATTACATGCATGCACTATCAGTGACACTCTTATTGCTCATGAGGCATTAGCCAATGGAACTTCCTGGATTTATGCGTCTATGAGGAACTGATGTGCTCCCTAGTAGGTTGACAGCTTGGTGTTAATAGTAGACAAGCAGGGATAAGAGAGTCAGTGGCAGAGGTCACCAACAATACGTCTGACTCTTGCTGGTAAAATTAGGATGTATGGTTTGAACGCTTACCTCAGCACTCATTTAACAGATCTTCTGTCGCAAAGCTTTATCATTATTTCGTATTCTGACCCGACCGGTAGCCGTTTTCCATGTACCAAATTTTCAGCGTTTGTCCGAGCGGCCCCTTTCGTACGAAGTGCATCCTTGACGGATCACATATTGTGCACTTCGTACGAAAGGGGCCGCTCGGACAAACGCTGAAAATTTGGTACATGGAAAACGGCTACCGGTCGGGTCAGAATACGAAATAATGATAAAGCTTTGCGACAGAAGATCTGTTAAATGAGTGCTGAGGTAAGCGGTTCAAACCATACATCCTAATTTTACCAGCAACAGTCAGACGTACTGTTGGTGACCTCTGCCACTGACTCTCTTATACTTGCTTGTCTACTATTAACACCAAGCTGTCAACCTGCTAGGGAGCACATCAGTTCCTCATAGACGCATAAATCCAGGAAGTTCCATTGGCTAATGCCTCATGAGCAATAAGAGTGTCACTGATAGTGCATGCATGTAATCCCATAAGGAGAGAATGAATTGATGGTCGCCTGAACTCGAATGCACTACACGTTATTTTGCTATTTTTAACAAGCCAACTTATTACCCTATACTTGAAGCTGGCTGTAAATAGGTATAGAAACCCACAGTTTAGGTAATTTGATATCCGCAGTTGCTTGGATAGATACAACTATTATAAAATTACTTTTCCTCTCTATATGGAAGCAAGTAATTGTATAAACTATTTTGTCACATGTGTTTCCGTGTACAAAAGTTAAGCACCTGTTTAAACACATCTTGACATGTCGCACTTTTATGTGTCATTGAATATGATGACAGCTGGAAATTTCTGAAATCAAGTTCCAATAGCGAGTGCGTAGTTTTGTTACATATTTGATTTTAGCGTAATAGCAAGTGTAATAAACTTGATTTGTTGCATTAATTGGGAACAAAGCATATTAAAAATTACCTTGGTGAAGCAAAGCATATGCTGCGGCACTGTCTTGTAATGGACCGTATTCTACTAATGTTTCCCGATACATAACCAAACGTGCCATTCGACATGTAGTTAAGAATCTTTTATAGTAAACTTAATCGCAGTTCATGTTGTTCCATGAACACCGGCATTCAAGGCTTTTAAGCACATGAAGTTACCGGTTTTTGTTAATCAAGCTGCACAAGGTAAAGAACGTAATGACAAAAGTAAGTGCTGTTTACAAAGAACCCTGCGTGATGGAATACCATAATTCAAAAGAGAACCTCACGAACATAAGCTCGCACGTTTTGAAAAATCGATACTAAGCAACCGTAACATAAAACGTTTTATTACTTAAAATACTGCAGATTATCATACATCTTCTCAACCAAACATTCTGATACGTAGGCATGCAGTCGTAAAAATCTATGAATCTCATTCCTAACATGATGTTCACCAAATAGTCTATAGTAACTGCCCTGGTAACGTTGTCGCCTACGTGATGCTATGTGGCGAACATTTACCAAATGCAAATTTTGCTTCAATTGACAACAATAAGACGGATATTGTCAGACATTATTAATTAAACTATAAATTCAGCCTTTGCAATTCTGATGTCACTAAAAGTTAGGAGGGATTTCCGGATATTGTTTTTAGATAGCTGTATTGTCTGAAATGCAGTTTAATAGACAATGAAGGAGAAGTAGGGAAGTTAAATGGGATAGGTCGAAGTTCGTCACATCTACACTAACTCAGACAGACATAACGCACCGTCTTCATTTTACGTCTTCAGCAAAATTGCGTTGTGGGATCTCTCCCAATCAGTGAATAGGACAAGAATCAGTGCTTGTTAACGCTCTGAAAATAGGTTGTCTTTTATTCAAGTATTGGTAGGGAGGGATGCTAACGCAATCGAGAGGATACTTATTGTTCTTTATCGAAGGATGAACCCAATTTTAAACTTGGCTGACAGCGACCTACTTTACAGAGCATAAAGCAACTAGTGAAAATGATTGCGTCTACAGAAATCGGTATAGTTTGTGGGATTTGTAACTTAATAAAGCTAGACATGTTAATCGAATGTTTAAATATGTGCTTCGAAATTGCTTCCTAGTCCCCCTTCGTTAAAGTCTCTATGTAATGTCCAGACAAGCATATATAGCATTGCAGCACAAGTGTACTATCTTGATAACGTTTTTGTAGACCGTTGCGCAAGGCCTTAAGTTACATCAGCGACATGCTTGGAAACAGTAATTATTGAGATTTTGGTGGTTGACGCGTCGGATTTAAGGCGATGTCCACGGTTTCGCACATACTGCTTTTCAGGTGGCTTGACAGTAAATTAATTGCCAAATAGTATTTAGTAGAGATACAACAGGCTTAGATAGGTAAACTTTTGTAGTTAGCCCAATACTGTACAAAACTAAATGCTGACAATAGTACCTTTACCCTCAAGTCTTGCACTACTTCCATAGCGCAGCTTTTGCCGCCTAAGGCATAAGGTATATGCAGCAACACAATAGAGATGACTGTTAGCAGATAAGCAATAATTCATCAGTAGATAAGAAATTGAATTGCGAGTGTCTGCTACTTTTAGACAATATTATTTTAATAGCTTTCATACATGGATTCTTGGGAGGATGATGATAGGCGTAGACTTTTGAACATTTTCATTTAAAACATTGCATTTCAAGGTCCAGCTTAAATTGGTATTGTGTAGTAAACACTAGATTTTTTCAGGGAGTGAGGAAAACGAAACATGTTTATCCGCTCCATCGCCCATATCTTCGAGTTGGGTATTATGAATTCTCCACTGTGATTGTGCGGCTTGATCACTTACAGAGATCACATTATTATTGTTATTATCTCCAGGGCTTGATTTTCAAGCGTAAATTTTTTAATCATCAAAAGTTTTTTAGTCAGAACATGTTTTATTTATTTTCTCTTAATTTATCTTGCTAAACGTTTAGGATGAGGCAGTCGTGCGGAAGTAAGCAAATGTTGTGGTCTGCTACTTACATTGTTTGACCACCGGCTCGTTAGCCGAATGAAAACTTCCTATAATGCATATAATCTGGTCTGACTACTTGTTTGTTGATCAACAATTCCAATTCAACAACGTGCTCACAGTTTTGTATAGAAAAAAGATTAGGCAGCTTTGAAACAGAATGCTCCATTATCCTCACTATCACTAAACTACCTAGCAGCGAAATCTGGTGATACATTAGTGAGCAAACCTTCTGGAATCAACTTTCAGTAAAGTCAGGAGATTGTAGTTCTGTGTAAATATTGTTAGTTTCAAGTTAAAGCCGCAGTGTTTTACTATAGGTTGTTTCACTTAGTTATCAACGCTGATTTTAGGAGCACACATTCCAAATCTTTTTGGGTAACCAAAATATCTGGCTCTATGTCTCATGATTAATAACCGATCTCGTTGAGACGAATACGTCCTACGAAAGGCTTGCGTCCAAGTTAAACTACTAGATTGCACATTACCTCCATGGTCCATTGTACGGATGTATATAAACTATCAGGTAAATTCATCAAACAGCATCCACCTCTCACCCGGTCTAATGAAAACTTTGCATGCAAAGAGCCAACTGCCATATTGCCAAGGTGAGCTGCGTTCTGTCAGATCATTTAATTTGTCTTTGCAACTCTATATTCATAGTAGTAAATACACTGCGATAAACATTTTATTGTTTTCCCTTGAACGATGTATTACAACTGTTTCAAAAAGAACTATACACATTGATTTGAAATCTAAAATCCGTTACTACTACATGCTTTAGTTGAATGCATTTACCTAGCTTACATGAACAGAAAATTATTTACCAATGAATTTGCTTTTCAAATATGTCTATTGCCCGTTCTATAATATATACATGTGCCAAGGAATTTGATGCATTTTGCCATCTATGCAACTGTTTTAAAATAATGAAGCAAAGAAAATATTTCCCTTTGTTGTTGTCACGTATTCGTTAAGCCTCTTGTTTTGCAAACAAAATTAGGCGTCTCACATTGTGTGCCATTCTTGTATGCCAGTGTTTGTGAATGGACGAACGACTAGGGCAATGGACTGCTATTTGGATTTCCCATGGTTTGGCGCTAACTTATGGAACGCATCACGGACTGCTATTTTCCCAGTCATTAGAAACAGCGTTGGCATTCAAATTAGATAAAAATTCTGACATCCCAATATATCCCACGGGAAATGATCCATTCCGCACTCTTAGGATCTTCCAGTTTCCTCAAATGATGCAGCCAGTAACCGCAAATATGCGACACAGTTAAACCAATTGACTACAACTTCTAAAAATTGGGCAACAGAAACTAAACCAGTTCAAGAGGACCGATATATTCTCAAATGTAAAAACTGCACGTTGCTCGCTTGTAATAGTTCATATATTATGTAATTTTGCCCTCTCGCAATGATAGCCATCTCAAAGCTTTTTACAAAGAGATACCGAGCTGTCGTCATGCCTCCAGATTTTCACTCAACGAACATTGCATGATTTAGTTTAGGATTTGCCGCTTTTCAAGAAACGCTGAGTTATTAGCATTAAACCAATATTTATATGTTATCAGTTACGGTCACGACAACGGAATCGGCCTAGGTTTACTTAAATGACTATTATAAGATTGGAAGTCACAAGCCATCCACCTAACCAGTACAGAAAAATAGAAAAATAAACGGTTCATGAGTTATAAATTCTGATCGCTAATGTTTCCATTAGATAGTTTCGGATTATACATCCTCGGCTTTGTTGAAGACTAGTGCTGATGGCCTTGATGGCCGTCAAATTTTAGATTTGTTGTGTCATAAAGACGTTTTCTGTACGATGTGGGCAATGAGGGTTTAGGTGTAAGTATTTACGGCAGTTTTGCATAAATATTTAGAAACAAATTCGGGTAAGTATGTGGTACTACCTACCAGAAATAATTCCATATTTCGCGAGCTTAGGTACAATATTAACAACAAACTGCATTTCTTGAACAGTCAACTCAATTTTTTCCTTTAAGACGCAGCATTAGTTTTACAAGCATGGATAAGATTTTCACCGAAATTGCATGATTATGAAAAGGCCTAACACTAAAGGAAAAGACAAAAATTATTCTCTGACTAATGATGAATAATTAAGTTGACTGCCAGAAGAAAATATATCAATTCGTAAGATCTAAATGCATATATTCACTCACATGATATACGTAATGCATCAAACTTAGGCTGATGTCAAACATATTCAGGCATTGTATGTCTGATATATTGTGCAACGAAAGACATCTGACTACTGTGAAAAATCTGTTTTATATAATATTTGTAGGAGATATTCAAAAGTGCTTGTCCATACAGAGAAAGGCAAACGTCAGCTTAGAACTCAGCATGTTGTAGTTACACGTAAACTAGCTTTTTTGACGATATACTTTTACGCAGCATGGTCTATCGAGAAGAGGAAAAATTAAGTGAAATGTAAACCATACCTTTAATTAGAATTAAACCGTTGCTTACAGCAAAAAACAAATTTTAGGTTTCAATTAAGCATGCTCTAATTATCTAAGTACTAGTGCTCGTGATTCTGCGAAAAAAAGGTATTGTGCAGTTTTAGCACTTGTCTTAGGCAATATCTCGGGTCATATACCTAATGTTTGTTGCTCCATAATTGCGTGGTACCATTGTGATCTGGTCGCCTAAGGAGCGCTATTACCGCTTGGTTCTCACAAACAGTTCATTGGCCATGTTTTCTTTTCCACACGAGACGGCGAATCATACTAGGTAACCCGGTTAGGAATTCCTCAACCCGTGCTCGGGTGGAACATACTTTATAACCTGTAGAAATAAAAATACTGTATCTTTCCTAACAAAAACATCAAGTTTAACTAATAGTCATATGTACAATTATCTAAAAGGCCGCAGTTATTTTTGTTTAATATTTATGAGTATATAATTATGCTGGTCCGTTGTGCCGAATTTGTAGGTATTCTATGTAGTAGTACTTCATAGTCGACATCGTTATTTCAGCAGGCGAAACCGTATATTGTGACTGCATTTCCTTGAAATCTATATCTTTTTATTGTGTATATTACAATTATTTTGGATACAGTGCTACGAATTTTGAATTACTGCACATGAATGAAGTTTGTCTATAAAAACACAACGATGATAGACCAGTCGGTGATAGCACTCCGTTCTTGGGGTTCATTTTCACGCCAGTCAGCAAGAGATGAAATTCAAAGCAGCTATTTTGTGACAGTGTAATGTACTTAATTACTTTGAAAATAAAGAAACAAGTGCAAAGCTATAACAAACTTTATTATGCTTTGTTTTTATTGCGCAACAGTCTAAAGTGGTTATCCGAGTGGTCTCACCTCACAAATTCATCTGATGTCGAATCTTCGCTGTCAACATATATATAATAGCTAACGCCATCATCCTTAGCATGCCATCACTGGAAAGATGCTGAATTAATTTAGGCTATGCTTAATGGAGAGCATTTATTTTGTTCTTTTCAGAGCCCTGGCACACAAAAAGCACTTGTTGTTCGAAGCGGTGTTTTGGAGTGAAATATAAGACCAGTTAGAGTTTTAGGATTTAAATGATAATTCCTAGCCTTTCACATCCTCATTCTGCGCCATAAATACTAGGCCACACATCCGAATTGACGAAACTGTTCTCTGATATGAGCTAGATTGTGAAGACCTAGTGTGTCGAACGAAATTAACCTTTATATTTATCGATCTGTTGGGTCAGGTTTTACAATCTTACAGGAGGATTTTACTGACTGCTGCATTTGAAACTGTACACTTTAGGTCTAATCCGTGGTGGAGCTTTGCGCCATCGATCTTGTTTTCAACCTTCGAATGCCTGTATAGTAGAGGTAAATGAAAAATACGTTTGCTTGGCTGCCTAGCTGAATAATCGATCGCTTGCACCCATTGGCACCAGCTTAGATTTTGACGTGCTTTTGGCTAATTAGCTAGATACCCAATAATTACGCAGAGCTATTAAGGCGCTGTGTGATAATCAGTGTGATGAGTGATATGGTGGGCAATGGCGCATTTATACGACCAGAAATGTGTATATAATTGAGGATGGGTGACAAACGCGATGGTTTCCTTCTACTGTATGGGCCCCCAACGGCACAATTCGGTGGTATCGAGCGACTGGTTGTCAAATATTTTCTCATCTGACTAGGTTCGCATGTTTCAAAGGACGTTATCCGGTCATCGTGCTATTGGTAACAGGAATTTCCGTCGTGTAAGGTAATTTGTTACAAGTATGATACACATGTCATGGCAGCATCGGACATTGTAAATTTAACAGCTATCTTTTGTTAGAAATTCTATGGAGTTACCTTCATCGTCTGTATCAGTTGGAGAAGTAAGTATTGCGAAATTATGTTAAATTTAAATAAATAATTATATCTTCATATATATAAAGGCACAGAATAGAAACAAATTCCAAGTTCTTTGCTTCATTTAATGAAAGATGTAAAACAGCGGAAACAACTGGTATTCATTAACCGTTCTATAAACCTCGAAAATATTATTGACCGTACTGCCTCATTTTGGTTTTAAAGGTTTGGTACTAGTAGGGAGAACTTTGAAGCCATGGCCATCGAAACTAGACAGCGGTCAGTTAGGAGACTCATTTGAAGTAAATTAGCGTACAAGTGCTTAAAATGGTTTTGCTGTTAGAAATATTGCATGTATTTTTAATTAGTATATTGGGAAGCCGAAAAAGCATGAACAGAAAGTTCGACAGGAATAGAGTATAAGGCAAAACATCGCCGTTTTGCATTATCATCTGCCAATACTCTATGAAATGGAATCAACCCATTTCTCTACCGGATCTCGAGGTGCGACGAACAGTAGATTATTTGCAACAATCGAGAACCCGCTGCTCAACCGTTGGGCTAAGCTCAAGCTCAACAGCAAATCCTAAAGCCTAAGTTGAACGATATTACTGACAAATCGGTCTTGGAATCTGAGCAACTGCTAGCGCAGTCAGTTCAATACGAAAGTCAAACCTGAAAGATCTAAGGTACTGCTTACAAATGGTTAGCAAACAATTTAATAACAAACCTCAAACATTTTCCGGACTAAATGTATAAAATAATTCGGCTCTCAAATGCCACGTGTCGTTAAGAGCGATAATCAATTGGTAAGTGGTAGATAGCCAAGTGATCAGTCGACTTTCCCTCAGCCAATAAGTAATGCACATGGAACGCGGACGTGGTGAGCAAACCTTGCCTGCCCACTCAGACAGTCGCATGTATAGTGGAAGAAGCTAAGTGTGAATGTCTGCATGAAAGTTCGGTCAGGCAAACAAAGGAAACAGGACGGGACCAGTGTAGATTAAGGGGAGGGTTTAAGCTAAATAAGTCAAAAAATTGTGTTTTTCACAGCTCGATATATATGTCTAGATATAGTCAGATCTTCATGATGTTTTGCAGGGAATATCATTATTTATCATGCAAATAATATACGATAGCGAAATAATGATAAGTGTGTTTATCATATTGTTATTCACATTTGAGTAAGATACCTAAGTTAGTGATGCTGAATTGGTTGTTATGGCTTTATGGGTCACATCAAAAGCGAAAATTTTGTGCAGTTATTTAGATATAGTTCAGATTTAGAATAAACAATGTTCAACTCTGCATCTGAATTAGATCTTCCAATACTGATGTTCAGATTTGCATAAAAATCTGAACTGAGGTTAAAAGTTAACCACAAGTGTAGGACACGTAGAAGTAGTTTATTCCATGGAGAAACTAAAGGAGAGCAACTCCACCAAATTTTATTGACTTTGGAGCATTAGTTTTGAAATTATCCTCAGAATGCTGAAGTAAGAGTGAAAAAAAGCAGTTTTGAGAAAAATGGCTTTAAAGATGAAGTACATGAAAAAATGAAAGTCATTTAAACTTTTCTGGCATATCGGTAACTTCTAAAAATTTTGGTAATATCTCATGATATGATTTACGTAGAAAAAGTAACCTGGACTACTCATAAGCACCAGCAAGATAAAAATATTCGATGTCTTCCCACTTCCTTGAAGCCGCTACCTTGCGTGCTCGTCGTTCAGCTGGCAGAAGTTCGGCAGCTGCTGCATGAATTCTTATTCTGTCTAGTTCATGATAACACAGTCTGGTATACAATCCAATAGGCATCCCCAACTTCCCAAATATAGGCAGCCTACCCCTCTCTCCATCATTGTAAACCACTGCAGCATCAGCAACTGCAAGAGTAAGCCTTTGCCTTTCAACATAACAAGTCTTTGGATAACTTTGCCAAATTAAATTGTGCAAACTTTCATTTGTATTTTGTGTTTCTCCATGGGCACACGTTGACAGTAATGTCTCACTGGAAAGAGTTTCAAAAACAAGCCTGATAGCCTTGCACACATACGGAGGTAGAGCATTCCTGTCAGAATCTCCAGCTGGTTGCTTTTTGGAAGGACACTAGTCACCACAGTTAGTTTGATCACGGTTGCGGTGCTCCCATATGGCCCATATATCTTTGTGCATCTGAGGCATATTATAAGTATTTCTTCTTATTGCAGCCCCATAATGTCCTTGAATGTTTCACATTGCTTTCTTTGTCAGACAACCTCGCCCGCCGATTCCTTTCACACTCTTGCCATTGTGTATAAAGTTCACTTTATTCAGCTCAGTTAACTTATTGGTCAGGTGCCGCTCCATTCTCTTCTACACGTGCCTACAACACTGAAGTTTGTAAATAATCACATCATTATACACAGGTGGTTCTGCACTTGATACTGATGCATACGATTCACTGTCTATCTCCAAGAAAAGAAACATAGTGCAGTGCATGTAATTGCTCACTTCGGCGGAATATTTCTAGTGCTAAAGGTTGGCTCCATGCTCCGACCCACTGTGATTCTTGTCGCAGTCTTGTACGTGTAAAAATTTCCATGCCTGAATCTCGGTCTCAGTTTTATTCCTCTGGTTTTTTGCACAAGCTTGCAATAGTTTGACAAAATTGAGGTGTCGAGAACCTTCGAGTTATGATCATCCACTGTGAGAACTGTAACCACGCCAATTTTGCTCTGGAACCCTCTTCTCCGCGAAGTGAAAGGTAATACGGAATTACCAGATAGGCCTTGCAAAGCCGAATGGAATGCATCTTGAATGAAGTTTCTAGGACGTCTACAAGCCGAGATGCAACATTTTAAAATTTACACATATATAAGGAGCTTGAACACATAGAAAAACAAGTCACACACGCTTCACAAAATGCTGAAGTACGGCATTACAAAAGATGCTAACAGAAAAATGGTTCGCAGATTTACATTATATGATGACTGTAATTGACATTTGTATGGTTTTCCAAAATGGTCAAAAATTACGCTTTTTCAGATTTTTCAGCTTAGACCCTTAATGAAGCTAAGTGTGTAACTAAGCCGTATAACATGCACAAGGCGTAAGACAGAAAGTGGGAGGAACAAGATTAACTATTGGGTGATGCAGAACGGGTAAACTGTTGTTAATAATCAAGGTACAAATGTGAACGAGAAACAAAGTAACTGAGGTTTTGTCATGCAAGTCCCATAAACAATCAAAGGGTTGTGATTGGTCGTTTTGTGGTCAATCAGTAGGGAAAATGTCCAGATGTGTTAAACAAGTTAATTTGTACGTTACAAACTGAATGCTTACATTGAATATTTAGAAGTATATATTTTGTCCGATGTACCATAGCTTTCTAAGCGTAGGCGAAATAAACTATACCGGAAAATATTTATCATAAAGGTGACGAAATTCAGCTAACGTCTCAAAACTTGCCCGGCTTCGTTGAACAAAAAGGAAACTTTTCCACTCTGTGAAAACACTCGGTCGAACAGGCAACCGTACGGAATCTGACTGTGCTGCTTCATTTACTGAATTCACGACCTATCAGCTGACTATTACGTTTTTAAACTCCTGGATAAATTGCCCAATGAAATGCAAAAAATATGCGGAGATTGCCGATGAGGAAAGCATTACGCCATAATATCGGAAATTTTTCTTTCCGCACAAGTACACTTTGTCCTCATGGAGTGAAATGTGCGGAAGCAAATGACTTTTACCTTAATGAAAATGAAATGTGTTAGCTGGAATATATACATTTACTAGCAAATCCGCAATCAGTTTAGAAGCTACCCAACACTACTTGAAAATCGTTTTATACAAAACTGTTTGCCTCTTTAGAGGGTTGGCGATACATGTGGATCGCCTTGATGACTTGCAAAACAGATTTTATCGTAAAATATTTCCGGTGGAGTATTTAAAGTCAACCATCTTCCTCGGCCTGGACCGACGGGAATTCATATGCACACGCAACACTTATGATTAATTGAACTTATGAAATACTGCTGTCTACTAACACTCCGTGTCTTTGCATTCTCTAGCTAAAACTTTGGGTACTAACTCCGAAATTCATAACCAATCAACTGAATTAAAGTAAACATTGCCAGTGTTAGGTGGAGCAACACCTTCATATTGGAAAAAGCATTTGTGATCAAGATGACTGAGGTCAACTTCAAAATGAACCTCGGTTTCGGTAGAGAGTGCTTGTTGAAAACCTGCTACACGACTGGTATTCCAATTCCAACATTGACACCTTTTTTCAGTTTAGTTCAATAAGCCTGATCTTCGTAACACTTATAAGCTACGGAGCCAATATAAAAGTATTAATTTTGACTATTAATTAAATTCTCGCTCAAAGGAACACCAGTAAAAAGATGACTTTTGTATTGCGAACGTCATACATTTTTCCCATTCAAAAAGTGTTAAAACATTCCAGTTAAACGATTTTCAAACTTAAGTAAAACGAATAAAAATTCGTCTTCTCGCCTGTATTTAAAGACATATTTTCATAGTATACTTGAAATTCTTCAGTTTTATAATATAACCATTTTTATTCTTACATGAAGTAATTATTCGAAAGCCGTGACAGCCATTTTTCTCATATGTCAGCGAGCTGTAGAGCTGGACAGCTATTTGAAAGCAACTAATGCGTATTCAATTAAGTAAGCTTGGCGCTTCTTCCATTGCAAGTTGTAACAATATTGTTAACTAACACTATTGGCTAAGTAGGGGTGCAAAATTTAAAAGCAACCAATGAACGGTAGGATTCCACATGTTTGCCTTACTACTTATTTTGTTTCTGGAAAAGCAGATAAACGCCAAAAAGTGGTAAATTCTTCTCGTTTGTTAGCAAAGTGGAAACTGGCACATAGCATGAAACTGAGACTGCGTCAATATGGGCTCTGATGTGATAGTACAATGCAATTTCTGATGATGAAATGTTGGCACATATTTTGGTGATGGAGATCCTTTTGATGACGAGGTAAAAGAAGAAGTGTCGCAAAGTCATCTGCAGCATTTACCTCTTGTGCAGGCAACGAACATGGCAGTCGTCTTCAAGAATTTCCTCTGTCACGAAATGATGTGTCAGAATCTGTGTTAAATACATTTGCCATGGCCGGTGAATATCGTGAAGGGTCTAAAGTGTCTGGAAGTGTTCAGAAGAAAATCACAGACGTTTTACAAAAATCAAATTCCGGAATATTGTGTACATCGTAAAACATTGATTTCATGGAAGATTACAGTAATAACTCTCGCAGTTACGGTAAATCAGATCATTTCATTTATATATGCGCTAGTTTTTGTCTAATATATAAAATATTAAGCATTTATGTCCGCAAATTCCTGCTGAAATAATGCTGCTCCCATGGTGGATTTAGCAACAGGTCTATTCTTCATAATTATTTGATTTCAGTAAAACAAAATTTCAGTATAATAAATTACTTTCGGAGGTCTCTAGAATTCCGTTATAATTTATTTTACTGTTGTTGTAACGGTGTCAGTGAATAGTTCACGGCCGACCTTGCGGCATCCAGTCGTGTACGTAGGATATTGTTGGCTCTCCGTTATTAATTAAAGTCAGCAATCGATGATTTTTGAAGGCGGATGTAGATTAAGTCGCAGACATTTATGGCTCGCACTGAATATCCTCGCTGATTATATATGTTTGCACTTGGAAATACCCCGACTGACCTGAGCACAATCCTTCGATCGATATCAAATTCATGTTCCTGAGATAGGTTTACGTTGCGTTCATGCAGAGGCGGCTAACTTATTTGCAGGCCAGTCCAACGTGGAGACTACCTTATTGCGCTGTAGTAGCAGCGCTACCTGACTGAATCGTAGTCAATGACTAGCTCATCGAAACTCTGCTTGGACGCTCCATACGATCATACATCCAACAGAATATTAAACGTTATTTGTTTGTTGTATTCAATGAGTTGTTGTTCCCAAGGAATGTAACTCAAAAACTGACCATGGTACATTCTGCTACCAACTACTTGGTCTACTATGAAAAGTACGCTGAAAATATCTATTGGTTTTATCGAAGATTTATGCACCCATGATAAGGGGATCTAAGTTAGTGAGGGTGTCTTCCGACGTTTGCTTTTACACGTCGGTGAAGATCGCGGATTACCTTTTCGAGTGCGAGGCTTTGGCGTTTTTCTTGCCGACTCGTGGCTTGGTGACTCACTTCTCCTTGACAGTCGTACATGTAGACTGATTTTATCAGTAACAGCTACATTGACTAGACTGTATAACTAAATCCAAATCAATTTAGTGCGCCTGTCTCACTGCGGATCGCGCGCCTTAGTGTGCCAGATTTGTGCTGGTTTTGGTGCTATCCAAAGGAACTGAAAAACGCTTGAAGAAAGGAAACTTACCACATCAAAGTTTTCAGTGTGTTGTTTGATTCCTCGAGCAAACAGTTTTATTGGGGACGTTTAATCATCAACGTAGGTAGCATCTTCGGTGCTCAATGGCAAGTAGCTTTACAGCAGGTAGTGCATTTATAGGAATTCAGAGATGTCTATGCTTATAGCCACCTTTGCGTTAACTAAAGCTGATGTTTGTAATCAAAGTTTTTCCGAAGCCGTATAAGCCTGATCTATTGACATTACATTAGACTGTCTCCAAAAAATCATGCCTTCTGCTTTTTTTGTGAACTTCCGTCTATCCTTTGAAAAATACGGTCCACAACCTGACGGAAGAAACAGAATTCGGCAAAAATCTTAGGGTCGAACTATTACGTTTTACGCAATGTGCTTGGTATTCTGCTCTCCCGCAGGTTTTGAAGTGATTGTGAGCAGCACATACGCAAGGACCAAGCTGGGTTGCGTCATTATAGTAGGTGTACTGCACGTCAGTAAGATCCGTCAGATACTCAAGCACCGTCACTTCCGAATAATTTGCCCAATTCAAGGACGTCATCCAATTCGAAGAGTTCATATGATCGCATCATACGATCGACAACATAGCCAACAAAATCACGAATTCAGAGTCACAACAGATTCACTTGCAATGCCATCAGACATGCATATATAAACATATATATATATATACAATATATTACTGGTTAACGTACGGCACTTTGTGCAAGTACCGACCATACGTGCTTCTGTTATCATGATCATGCATTTGCACGCGTGCTTCCCACTGCCGAGAAAACATTTATTTAGTTATATGCTTCATGGACATACACACTAAATTCGTCTCAGTTGACAGAGCTGCACTCGGTAGGATGGCCCACATCAAGCTTTATTCTTAACAATGCTATAACAACATCTTTTAGGATGTTCTAGATTGCGTTGGTTTTGATGACTTCCACTTGCTTTCGCGGGGTATGCTTCGTGACTGGGATTTTGCTGAGGACATTTTGGCTACTCTGACCACTTGCAGGTTACCAAAGGCATGCCACGCAGGTTGGACATATATGTCTCGCAATCCGTACTAAAATCTGCTTCCATAGACTTCTAGGTTTAGCTTCAGTAATACTCCATATCATACACTCAAGCCACATCTTTGGAATAAGTAGACAAGTTGCTTTACTATGAGACCAGTATTAGTGTGGGTGAATTGACTGGTAAGATGACTTTTCTTGCATTTGTATTCAGAGTAGATTTGCTAGCCTCGGGCTTTGCTGGCATATTTGAGACTTCAAACTTTCACTGAGATACTGAGTCTAGATTGTAAGGATAATTATGCTGTTTATTAATTCTAGTCTTGTTCGCGCAAGCAATTTACTGAGCATGTACCTTTTGGTTTACCGCTACCCCTGGAGCATTTCTGTTGCACTCTGGTAGAATAGAATGGGTAATGATAAATATGAATTCGGATAGTTAGTTCAGGCATAATCTGTCGACTGCTGGACTTCATAATAAACCTACACATATTTGGAAGTTTATAGGATGTGCTTCGTAGGTCTACTTGGTGGTTATCTAGCCGCATTCTACGCGTGCACCAGTGTTGATTAGAAACAACAAAGAGAGCAGCAATACACAAAATACGATAAAAAAACGGAGTTTCAAAATACATCGGTTATCACACAGAATGGCACTTATATACAAACATGTGAAACACTCCTCTCCTGAATATATTGTTCTCTGGTATTTTATTTTAACCACATGCCCACTGTGCATTGTCATATATATATATATATATATTTGTTCCGGCGCGATGTGTAGTCTCACCTAAGCTACAAGTAGCGCGCCTTATAATATGTCATCTAAATTTACTATGCAGTTTATGAATTCATTAACTATTCAAGGTTCGCTGATAAATCCGTCCATTTAGCGTGCTGTTTTATGAATTCTACTTGATCTTATCCAACAGTCAGGGCAGAGTGCTGATTCTGACATTATTAGAAGAAAAACATCTGCTTGCAGCTTGCAGAACGGAATCCAAAGCATGAAACGTCTGTTGCTGAGCTGCACAGTACTGCCTGGCTTGGTTGAAAACTATTGTCATCAGGGCAATATTGTCAGCATAATCCGTGGTAGGATGTCCATTAGCGGGGCAACTGCACACCTTTCGATTCGTGTCTGGTGGTTGCATTTACCCCAGTTCCATAGTAGCGGCATTTAGATGGAAAGGGGATGTTTGCATTTATGTCTCGCACCACTAGATCTTTTGTAGACTGACGACGGTATGATGTAAGCCTTCATTCTAGCCGAAATACACCGGCAATATCTGCGTATTTTTGGTGCCCACCTTTCCTGATGAAGTGAAGTTAAAGAGCACATTAATCCACTGAATCCAAAGCACTTAATGTTTTTGCGGAACACGCCAAAATAGTTTGATAATACTCTCAGTGTTGTTCAAGTAATTAGCGCAAATGAACCAATGGAACAATTGTATGGAACGGTTAGATATGTTGCCAATTAACAACTCCCGTAGAATGGCCAGAAATAGAAGCAAAATGTAGTAAATGGAAAAGGACTAAAATGAAACTTCATTTGTTGAATTTTTCAAAGTGTTCACAAGGAGGAATGCAGAAAATAGCCAAACGGAATTGTGTAGTTAGTGCAGGTTGTGCACAGTTCGTCACATCCCGTTCTGCCAATGTATGCAGGATGTGTCTTTTAATGCTGGTGGGTTATTGAAATGTCATGACGTATTTTAAGCCAAACTAATGTAATTTAACTAGTCGTTCTATGTTTGTCATTCAGAAAGAGTTCAAACCTTTACTCGACAATCTAGCTGACCGTAGTTCGTGGTTACTTTAAGCTGGCGGCCCCTCCAGTACATGTTGTGACTTAGCTGTAGTAGGTAACGACAAGCATTTTTAAGGTTCCACAAAATATTGTCGGCCATTAGTAAGTTTTCATGCACACAGTGTTACCGGCCGCTGCAAAACCTTAGATTTCTCAGCTTAAGTTGATTTGGAAGATGAAACAACCATTTGTCGAGCTTTGTGGCCGTTTGCTGTGGATTCTCGTGTGATGCGAGATAGTTCTTTTGCCAGTACTAGCTGCGTTTGCTACATGAGGCAGCAGATATATGGTAAGGAACCAGGAAGGAATTGACTCACAGTCTGTGTG
>CALYDF020002994.1:0-43782 GCA_944474145.2 Dicrocoelium dendriticum
AGTTGTCTACACACTCTAATACCAATGGAGTATCAGGCGTCTTCCCAGTAAAATAAATCAGTCGGCACCCCCGAAACATTTGCCCACAAACACACACGGCTACGAAATTGCTATTTGAAAACGAACGACTTCTCCTTAGTATTGCGACAGCAAACAGTCACCGCCGAACTTGAAATACTTCGGCTTATCAGGGGAATGAATGCTGAAAGACACGCGCTCAATAGCCACGCTAAAAAGCTTGAAATCATCAAGCTGATGAAAAGTAGAAACAAGAGTACCGAAACCCCAACCATCTTGATTCATGGTAACCAAATAACTGGCAATCCAACTCTAATAAGCAGCGGTTTCGATGAGTACTTTTGTTCTACATTTAACGCCACTGATGAGGTTACCTCGCAAATCATCCCTCTGCTTACTGATGACAAACTCTTCACGGTCGCCTTTGAACTCCGTGGTATAAACCGACTTATTTCCTCTGCTAAATTTTCATGGCATGCTGGGCCTCACAAGTTACCACCAACACTGATAAAAAGGCGGTGGATCCGACATCTCTGTACTACTACTGAATGTGTTTTCTCTATCTATGAAAGCCGGTACTGTGGCATCACAATGAAAGAAGGCTGCAGTCATTCCTCGCTACAAGTCAGGCTCTGCGCATGAAATGTATAACTACAATACCGTAAGTCATACTTTTATACTCTCTAAAATGATGGGACGTCTCATAAAGTCAAAAGCTTGGCTTCATGATGACGCGAAATCATATCGACACATCACAACACGGTTTTCTAAATGCGCGATCCTGAATTACATGTCAGATCGACTTTCGAAATCTTCTGACGATTGCGCTGGTTGGCGGTTCATCAGCAATGGTCATGTACCTCGATATGCACAAGGCATTTGATCGTGTCCCGTATAACTACCTTTTATCCAAACTAACTGCAAATGACATAGGCAAACCACTACTTTCATGGTTTGATTCTTACCTCACAAATAGAACCCAGATTGCTCAGATTCAATACGAAACAAGCACGCCAAAGCCTGCCACCAGTGGCGTGATACAAGATAGCGTTATGGGACCCTTTTTATTCCTACTATATGTAGACGACAATTTTGACATCTTTTCCTCCAGTAAACCTTTCCTATTTGCTGATGACATTAAAATTGTTTACACTCTTAATCCAACTGAGGTCAGTATTATTCTAATCGAAATCCAGTGTGACCTACGTGCGCTCAACTCACGGAACTCCAAATGGTTGATGACATTCTCTGCTGATAAGTGCCACGTAGTATCCTACAGATGTGACATCATACCAGGCTCGCTTACTATTGATTGGAAACCATTATCTTACTGTCACACTATCGGTGACTTAGGGAGCTACTACACAAACTTCGAACACGCCGCACATACTGTAGCTCAATCCCGTCGGAGCATTGGGCTTCTGTTCAAAACATTCAATCTGGAAGAATCAATTAACACTATGTAGAAAATAAAAACACGTCCATTGCTTGATTATGCCCTCATCCTTTACTGTTATTCTAGAGTGAGTGATCGTATGGCATTGGAACGTGTACAACGATCATTTACTAAGCGTCTACTAGGCTATTGCATCACCGTTTCTTACATGGATCGTTGCAGTGCCTTAAAACTTGATCCATGTTGACTGTGAATAATGAAAATTAATCTGTTCATCTTCTTTGATACACTTACCCAAAAAATGCACTCCTCACACGCAACGGTACAACCAGCATAATTGTTAATGTGTCCCACTTGAACTAATAACAACAACGAAGTAATAATGAAGTGAGCACGAACAAATCTGTCCGACAACCTTTTTTTAACCGATTCTCCATACTATGGAACAGACTTCCATCTAAGATACGTGAAATCAAGGAAGTGATAAAGTTCCGACATGCTATACATTCTTTTTCGAACGTAGAAACTAGAGTTGATTTACTGCGACCTATCATAAGAAGTGAATCCCCATACGGAAGTGGTGCAAGATGGATATAGCCTCAATACCTGGTACTTTTTCTTTCTGTTTTTGCCAGAAATTGCTACCTTCCCCATGTTTATCAGTAGATAAATGTAATATTCTAAAGAAAAAATATTCTGATTTCCATGATTTTTACGCTTAGCAAAGCGGAAATATGTCCTGGAAAATTGCTTCATATTCGTACTGCAATACTAATCATGTTTTACTCTTTCCTGTAGCTTACCCCTTAGGTACATACTGCAGTTCTCCGTGCTCCACAAAAACAAAATATATCTTATCTCCGCTTTTGACTGGATTCATCTGAAGACCCTATTTGAAAACCTAACAGGATAATCTACGTTTACCATCACTTTGAATGATTGCCTCCTTTAAAATCAACTCCTCTTATCGATGTAGCTAAACTGTTGGAACGACAGTAAACTTGCTTTACACAGCATACAATTTTCTCTCCCGCCATAGATAACAGATTTTGTGCACCTACAACATTGCTCAGGGCCATAAAAATTGATTTCACACCACCGATCTCCCAAATTTGATCTACAACTGTTGAAGTCACCACAATTATTTACTCTGAAAATCCCCTTTAAATCATGCATATTTCTGAGGGTTTATGTCTCCATTTATAATTTGTACAATCTGTATCAGTCAACTTGGGACAAAAGCCTATCATCCTTTCGTTACTGTTCCTTCATCTCTTTTCTATTTGTTTCTTTCTCTCCTATCACTGTTGGCCACCGACTGAGCAAATCACCCGCGGTGCTGTATAAAGGATTCCAAAAATGTAGTACACTCATGAAATGCGAGTTGGTACGAACTCACTGCTAGACTCGAATTTGCTGAATGATGGCTATATGATGGGGACGGCTTAACATATTACACAGGCCCCCTCATAACTTTAGACATATTTATGTATATTGTGTCACCATGATGATGATAACATTGCATAGGACAACAGCCTTCACCGGAGGCGCAATCTTCAATATTGCCGCAAATCAGCCTTGTTGCTGAAGTATTAGAAACAACCTCCCGCTTCGGCTACCTTGTGAGTGTGATGTCGTCTGAACAGCAGCTTCACATTGAGCTTCATATCCGTGTATCCAAGGCAGCGTCGGCAGTGCGGAAACGAGAGTATCTAGTGTGGAACAACCAGCAACTAACCGTTGGCATGAAGCGGATGGTGTACAAAACCATAATGCTGTCTGTTCTTCTATACGGCAGCAAATCATTAACGATGTTTCGCGGAGAAGTGAGATATCTAAAGCAGTTCCAACAACAGTGGCATTGGACAGCTTCGGCGATGCGGTTGGTGCGATATAGCTGCGTGCACAGATGTCTTGCGCCGGAGTAGAAGGTACGTAGTAGACTGCATACTTTGCTGAGGCAACTAAGGTTACTCGGTCATTTGTGTACGTATGGATAAGACACGGATACCGAAACAACTATTATATGGTCAAGTGAGTATTGGTAAGCGGCATGTGCAGAAATCGAAGGCTCGTTACCACCACATGGTCTAAGTGAGCCTCTCACGTTTTAATCTTGATTGCAGGTCACGTGAATCGAAGACGGTTGATCGGCGTGCATGGCGCGATCTGCTCACGAAGGCAGTTGCCGAAGTGCGGGAGGAAGACCTCATGCATGCAGAGAAAAGCAGCAACTGCGGAAGCCACATGCGCTAATGAGTTGTACTCTATTGACATCTAGCGCATGGTGCTGTAGCAAATGCGGTCGCGAGTGCCTGAGTCAGGCAGGCCTAGTGAGCCATGAGCGAGGCCATTCAGGGCCACCACCGTAGCGACGATGGGTCCTTCTGAAAACGTAGGCAGAACCAGCGCAGCGTTGTTAAGTATGATGAATTCGATTTGCTAACCGCTTGCTTGCGATCTGAATCTCTTTATTTCAGGTGTTGGGTTTGCTATGTTGTCCTAATGCCGTTTATCTCATATTAATGTCTACATGAACTACTTTCTATAAACTTGTACAAGTCGATTAAGCTAATTGTAGTTAACTTCGTTAACATTTTCGCGTTTGCGGCATTTCCTTAAAATACATTTCCTTACGTCTTGACCTTGTCGCGGACTTGTTCGTAACCAATATCTTTTATCTGCTTATTTAGTGAAGAGTTATGTCACCGTATCTGTATGCATTATTCGATTTTGTTTACTTGAAATTGGAGTTTCAAGTGACTGGCTGTTGTTTGACATCCCCGGTGTGGCTGCGCTTGATCTGCATGTTGACAAGGTACCTACCTGTCTATTACCCACTACCTCGCATATACCGGCTCCAGGAGACAGTTGGTCGTTGCTGGATGGGACGGGGTGCACGGTCCTTGTGGCCGTGTTAGGATCAAAGAGTGGTTCCATGCACTCAGTGTGGAGCGGAACACGGTCCAGCCACCGCCTTGTGTGCACTTGGTTCCCCAAATACAGCGTGCCTGTGTTTGCCTGTGAAGGAGTGTGGGCCGGCTCCGTTGATGAAACGTGGCTCCAATCCGCATGCGTCCCGGTCTTATTCCTTCGGGTTTACACTGGATATGGGGTGTATGGTTGGAGCTGTGGGTGGTGCAGCGCAAGCTCCTCATGGTCGTTCTGTAGGCGTAGGCGTCCTGTGGCTGGTCACAGTGACAGTCAAAGCCGAAACCGGATTCCGCCAACTGCGTAACCTATCATGCTGAGTGGATTTGTTACTATTATTGTGGATTTGTGTGTTTGTTCATTGAATTCGCCAATATGAGAAGGGATCAGATGAAATCCTTGAAGTGGTTGATGTTCGCGAAATGGACAAGATCCTCCGGTAACGCAAGTGACAGTGATCTTATTTAGTGGCAAATCATACTTGCCATATCCCAATGTTTTTAAGTAGACATTTGTGACTTTTATAGGGACATCGCTTGCCAGGCGGTAACTTTATAGTTCCTGGAACACTGTCGCCGAATTATTAGCTTTAGCGTACTTAACTCGAACCACCCAGCTGGCAGCACGTGGAGGTTGTTCGGCTAGCCAGACTCGGTTTTACTTGTTTCGATTCCACTGCTGAGTCAATACTACGAAGTGGAGTGCAGTTTAAAACGAAAGCACACACACACATCTTTATCACGGGTTATTTTAACATGCATCATTTAGTTCAAAGCCGATGTGCAAGAGCTCATAACCAGTGTAGCACATTACAATCACGTCAATTGGGCTATTTGTTTCAGTGCAGGTAACACGCCATCCTTGCTGCATTTTCTGTTCACCAACATGAAACATCTGGTTGATGTACTGGTTGTAGACTGCCGTTTGAGTCGGAATAATTATGCCGTCATTAGTTTTGACTTCACCTGCTACTCGGCATTTGGTCACGAAAAACCCGCTATAGTGCGCACCACGCTACAACCGCTTGGTGCAGCTTGTCAGTTTCATAACCTGGTTGTTTTCCTTTGAACGTCACACAGAAATACATTGAAAAGAATTAGTTAACAAATTCAAGCAAATGGTTACGAATGCCTCAGAGCCAAGAGTTTTCAGTGGACCTAAAACCGCCTTTTATTGCAGGGAGCAAAACGGGAATATGGATGACTGTACACAACGCAGCATGACGACAGTATAGATCATCACCAACGCCAGACAACTGGATCAAATACATAGTCCAGCGTAACCACTGCAAGCAACTACTCAGAGATGACAAAGTCGCATAGCAGCGGAACATGGGGAAACAGTGTATTGCTAAACCACAAACGGTTGCACAAGTATGAAAATGATCTTCGCAAGGTGGGGAAAGGAATTCCTTTATTCCGGACGGTTGATGTTTCAACTAGAAGAGCTATCGAAGCAGAAAACGCGTTGCAGACGAAGTACGCTCCTACATTTCAGAGGGTTTCCTTATCAGACGATCTTCCAGTTTTCCTTTCCCCGCCTCCGGGACTCTCAGACATTGATTTTACTGCCGAAGCTGTTTTGCTGAAGCTGACGTCTCTGTGTAGACTGAGAATAGACACCATTCGCCCAAGGGCACTGAGAGCAGAAGCAAGACGATTGACAAAACCTTTGACGCAGTTCCTTCAGTACATATTAGACAGGAACCAGGTTCCTACCATATGGAAGCTTGGAATAATAACTCCGATTCACAAAGGCGGAAGTAAGACTGAGCCTTCAAACTACCACTCAGTAGCCCCTCTCCCTGCACTGTCCAAGTTAATGGAATCTACCAATGCCGATGCCTTGGTGTATTGTCTAGAAACCTGTAACATTATTTCTCCCGAGCAACTCGGGTTTCGTTGACAGCGATCGTGCACAACGAATTTATTAATCGCAAGGAGTAGCTGGACCGAGTCAGCTGACACTGGAGAGGCCCTTGCTATAAGCTACCTGGATTTGCTGAAAACATTTGCTCGTTTAGATGATCCGATTCTCCTTTACAAGCTCTAATATTACGTGATCAGTGACCCGCTCTTGAGCTGGGTCGCCAATTTTCTCGTGCGACCACACTTAACGGTCAGAGTGCGGCGTTCCTCAACTGACCCCATACGAGTTGCGGTTGTTTGCCTCAAGCTTCAGTTCCTGGGCCACGATTATTTGTAGTATTCATCGATGACCTTGCACAGACAATAGCTTTAAATCTCCCGCTGTTTGCTGGCGAGGTCAAGATACAGCGTAGAATTCAGGCGGTTGCCGGTCAGCATTTGCTGTAGTGTGACTTAGATATGACACCTCACTGGTCAACCCAAATCTGCTACATTTCAACGTGGGCAAATGCAAGGAACTCCCCAAACGACACCACTGTACATGTTTCTACAGGCTAGGAATGCAAGTACTGCATCGATCATCCGTCGAACGCCACCTTGGCGTCATGTTTCTAGACGAATTTGCTTTCTCCGGGCAATCCGAAACGGCTTCGAAAACTGGTAACCAACACGCCGGACTGTTACGACGGGTGTTCAGACATAGTGCGTAAATACGCCCCCATGTTGAATACTTGATTCAAGCCTACACCTATTGCTAAGGCATGGCCTCACTTTACTGGACCGACCTCAAGGTCGGGCTCCCAAATACATCATTGGAATGCACAATCTACCATAGGCTGAAACGTCCGGGAGTATTCAGCGGACAGTATGGACGATTACGAGACGACTTGATAATGGCAAACTTGGCTGTACACAATCCAACCCTTTTGTGCCGCTCTTTATTGCAAATCAGCATTGACATCAATCTTAGAAGTCATTCCTTGAAATCAGCAGAACAATACAGCCGTAAGGGATGTTTAGAAATTTCGTTTCTCTTCACATGTGTCAACCATAGAATGCTCTCCCAGAATTGTTTTTTCCGCGCTTACACCAGCTATATTTAAAAGCCGGTTGCATAACGCATTCCACCACTTATACGTTGTTACTTGACACCACTCTCCTTCCTACTCCTGTGAAATTCCGCGTACTTATATTTTTCGCCAGCTGAAGACATTGAGTTACTCGCAGAGTAGTACCATAGCAATACATAAGATAAATCCATCCTTTGACAGTAAAACTACAAACGGTATTTTTTCATTAAGCTTTTCTGATAACCCACCAGATCAACCCACGGGGTTGGTAAAGCAGTGCTTTTCAGCCTGTATAAAATAGTTCATGGGTGGTTTGGATAGGTGTTGATACGGGTTCGCAACGAGCACCGAGAAGAGATGATGCTAATAGCTTGACAATATTCCTATGACGAGGCTGGAGTGGAGCATTAGTGCTCTAATGTGGATCAACATCCACGCAAGTAGATGCTCATGTTCGAGACAGTTGTATGCTAAAGAATACCTTTTTTAACTGTGGCAACGTGCGGATAGCAGCGAGCTTGTAGACCATGGTAGTCAGTAGTTTGATAAGTCGTACTCAATCTAACTGGTGCTGCGTGTGCGTGGATCCACTTGGGCACTTTATTGGACGGTACCAAGTGTCGTTGCATTAGTCACCTCAAGAATCATTACAGAACCTGGAATGTTATAGGCTAGAACGCTGTACATAACTGAGGTCTGGAGTTCCCGTACAACCCATTTGAATTGTCGCTGTCGAGTGCTTTCTTGACACGACACTCCAGTCAAAAGTGGTGAAGCTCGTTGGATGGATACATTTACCCGCATGAATGCTGGACCCGTATTCAGTCGATGACGATTGCTGATGTACTTCCACCGGTAGTTGTGGTGTAGTCATTTGACGAATACTTAAATATGTTCAAATCAATGTCGCCACTTGACCAACACATTATCCCATTTTTCCTCCGTTGACAATCGTATATTTCGGTTCGAAATATACGTCAGCTATATCCTTCACTGTTTGTGGATCCCCAAGAATAATTAATATAGTAAGCAAAACTGAGTGAGGCGTTACAACTAGATGTAGTCTGTCAATGGCACTGACAATTTTAAAATTGTCCTCGTGTACATTATTGGTTTCTGGCGACGTGTTAGCAGTAGCTGACGCACAGACCAGAGCGCTGTTGGATAGTTTCTCGGTGTAAATGAGAAACTCCCTGTCTTTGCCGAAATTCTTTTTGAAAAGGCCTTCTATCTACAGCAATTTTTATAGACGTTTTGTCAGAAATTTGGTCATAATTTCCGATAAACTCAGTGGCTGCCAGAACGTCCGCAAATTGAAATAAGATGGGGTAAGTGGGGTGTTGGATCTTCTTTCTTAGCGTCGCGCACGGTGCATCTGTCATATCGTTGGCTCTAAGCAAAATATTTTGTACGGAAGTGATGACAATTTTGTCAGGGAGATTGCAGTGTGTTGCGTTAGTGAGCACCGTACCCAATTGCAGAGTTCAGTGGCTATCGTAACAACAAATGCCCCACAGCAATTAGGTGTTCTGTCTCTGGATTGGTTGGTATTTGTAGATGATTAGCCAAATACTCCTTTTTACTAAGGACCAGTCGGAGGCCATCAATGGTTGACAGTTTGGGTTTCAACTCATCCAGTTCGTGACGAATGGTTTTCAATGGTAGTGTGAACAGGCTCAGAGGTGCCAACATGTCTCCTCTTGAGGTTACTTGCATTTTATTTCTAGATGGCTTGCTAGTAACGAAAGCTTTGATTGCAAGCCTCATTTTAATTGCAGTAACGGACAGTTTAGTGGCCCACGCATCCGTGTGTTTAATAACCTTTTCTGATTTCTGCTTCAAGTTAAGTAGTGAAATTCCCGTTCTCACGGCGCCCACAAGGATTTCCAGTGAATACACGGTTGGGTGTACAAATAATACACGAGGAGCTATCGAATACTTAGATCGGGTAATACGGCACCCACAGGGGGACAAGTTAAAGTAAGGCGCACTGTTTCAAATGCTATAAGCGATAACAAGAAAAAGGGTTATAACAACACTCTACAAACCAACGGGTATTTTGAGCCTGCGTTCAAGTATCGGGATTTCGACCAAGTCGTTCCCGCTGTTGGTTTGGCGACATAAGCTTTCCGCCTATGCCAATCGCATTGCGTAGCCTGAGATTGCAGTCTCATGGTTAAGAAGCACTGTTTTACAAATCCCGTTGGATGGTCTGGTGGGGTTATAGAAAAAGGTTAGTACTTTAAGCATCACATAGAGGATTTATCGTTTGTTATGCTGTAGTGCTGTAGTATGCGTAGTTAACCGTGCCGACAGGTGCCAGCTAAAAAATGCAGGGTATTTCCTAGCAGTTCACGGAGAGATAGTGGTAAGTAACGAGATGTAAGTGGATGAGTGCTTTTTAAACCGTCTTTTAGATTAAGTAAGTATAACCTAGTGGACGCCATAGTTGTTCAGAGAATAGGAGCACTGAAACATAGAACTCAGGGAAAGTTGAGACGCAGTTGAAGCAGGCATCATGACCTCATTTGAGAACAGAATAAGCACACAAAGTAAAGAGTGGAGTGCTCTTAGGGATTTCTGTTGAGCTCACAAACGCTTGCGAGTACAACACGTAACTATCAAGCTATCAAAATTGTGTGTTAAGTGAACTAACCTACTTCCAACAATTATGAAAAACGAACGACACGTTTGACTTCTTTAGCACAGCGGCTGATGGGGACTGTGGAGAAGTTAGTTCATTGGTGGAGACGGATTTCCCTGGGAACTCGCAATTGGTTGTCTCAGATTAGCTAGCCATTTCGAATTGTTCGAACGGGAATGCTACCTGCGGTACCGTTGAGACAACCTCGTCCAAAACTGCTGCGACAGGCATACACCATCAGTACGAACCAACACCTGTGAGCAAGTAACTATGCACTCCTTTCCGTTGACATGCATGTTCTGTGTTGTAGGCACTGCAGGGTACTTTTGGCACGTCTGACTTACAGCACAAGCTGAGTAGCCGTTATAACTAAAAATAAGTTACTAGGCGAACTTTGCGTGCACCATCAAATTTGCAGAGTGGGTCATATGCAAATCCGCTTTAACTGTATTTCTTACTCCTAGCTGTACAGGAAAAAGCGCCTATTAATATAATGTGCTAGACCGACCGCTAAACTGGTCATAGAACATCTCAATTCCATTGAAAGCAAAATGACATGCTGCGATCCAGTCGTGTCTTTTGCCCTCGTTGGGTATGGTTCCAAGGAATTTATCGAATTGCGATCTTCGGTCTACGATTACTACACTAAGAAACTAAATTGTGTCACTCAAGCTAGCATTGCACACGTCGCTGGCACTGACAAGTCAAGCCAAGTCAAAAACACACATGTATGCACCCGTTACCGGTGAATTTTCAGCATTGACACACATACAGTCAACATGACAAATAAAGCATATTCCAATACGACAGAACAACAGGAAAGATAAAGGCTCAGTGAAGAACACAACCTCACTGGTAGAGTGAACCAGTCAGTTCTTGAATAATGGCGTTTTGGCCAAATAGAAAGCTGGCTAACTAGGGAATGACCGATGAATCATAAGCTTTGGTGCGGGCATATATCGCTCTGACAAACATTCGACTACGGAGACTCCAGGTCAATGTGTGAAGCGGTCATTTAACAGTTGTGAGGCATATGAGACCTTTGCACAGAGGTAAGGACCGGACTAAGTCAACTTGCAGATGTCGTAAATACGAGTCAGAAGAAGGAGAAGCACCTGGCGGCTGTTTGGGATGTTTATGTAGCTTAGCGTATTAACGACGTAAGTAGGTACAGGGCTAGATTTGGATATTGCAAATGAAGAGATGACAGAAGAAGTGTTGGGTCAGTAGCTCCAGTGCTAAGGCATAGCAAGGTATGAAAGCTCATGCAATGCATTGAAAACGGAAGGACACGTGGTTGTTGAAATCAAAGGAAGAGGCTTAGTTTCGGTCCCGCCACAAAGGTGTCCTCAGACGATGTTGAATGAAAAGCAATCAGCTTGAAAATTAGCGTCATATTGGAGCTTCTCTATCACACGGTCTTCTTTCTGAGTTGCCGGTATGCTGGCCAAATCGATACTGCATTCGTTAGCGAGGTTGCTTTGGTGTATTCGTGAAAGAACGTTTGCGAATTGATCAGTAGTGCCTTGAACGCGCTGCATGTGCGCTGGTAAATGAGAAACAAAAAGCCGTTGAGGGATTTCCCTTGGAGAAAATTTGTTAATTGCATCACTGATCACGCAAGTCTAAAGTTTATGACCAATACATAAAACTCTGAATTCGCGGCCTTCAAGAGTGGTAAAAATATTAGATACGTTGATGGGTGCAGCAATTCTTAGTCGAAGGCCCGGTAACGGGACTAGGTAGGTTGCAACCGTACAAAAAGAAAAAAAACCCAGCTGCTGTCGAACCGCACCGACAGCGGCGTCTAATGCGTCTGTGAGTAGAAACTGTGCAGCAGCTGCCTCCGGAAGAGTAAGTATTTCCACGTTAAAGAAGGCTTCCTTCAGCTTCCTCAATGCCAGTGGAGGAGCGTCTGCAAAAGTCAAATGCGCTGGCTTCCGAGGGGCAAAGCGTTTATTGGTTAAGTAATACTTGCGCAGCTAGAGATGGAACGCCGATTACAGTTGACCAGACCGAACGGCCGATTCAGCTGTTTGAACTAGATACCAAATAGGCTATTGGATTTTGTCTGGTATTGCCTGGATGCCGGTATTGTTTTCTTTTGACTCAGCAAATATATTATGTCTCGATCAAGTTGTCATTCTTCGAAATTCACTGCGACGCTATGCAGTGTTAACTTTGTGAAAAGTAACCCGAGGTGGCAGTGATGTACTTTTTCAAATAGGCTGGTGATAATTGTTTTGTCTATTTAAGGATAAACACCTGTAGGTTCGTGCGTCGCCTTGTGAATGAATAGCTGAAAAGTTCGCGCGATCTACCTAAAGTCAAAGTCAAAGATCCTTAGGTAGTAAGTAAGGACGAATGGCACAGTAATCGTTGTTGTAGGAATACATTCTAATGTTACAGGGTTTCGATGGGAAACCGATCAAAGTTCTATCTTAATGCTCATAAAATTATCAGTGAGTGCTAGGGTAAGACGGTTCATATGTGCAATGGGGCGCTTATAGCGAATCGTAACTCTGGTTAGACTCATGTGGACACCGAAGCGGTGTAACCACCCCGTTAATTTTCTGAGATGTACAACGAGGCATGACTTTTGATTAGCAACGAAGGAACAATGAACGATCCTTTACCACTGGTAATAAGGCATGCTCTTGGCAAGTCCCGTACGATGGTTTGAGTGAAAATTAAATTTGAAAGTATCAACGAATAAGCAAATCGTCATTTTCAACGTCTACCGATTTTAATGTACTGCTGCATAACGATAGTTTGAAATACGAATGGGATGTGCACCCGCAAAATAGTGTAAAGAGCTGTTATAACTCAGTGAGAAAAAAAAGAATCGAATGATAGCGCTCACTCGTGTGTCACTCCATTTGACAGATATGTGATAGGTTCATCCAGTTTGCGTACATCCATGCTATTCATATGGACACTTCTGCATGTATCCTCACAGCCACGTTTCGGAGAGGGCCGTTAAGCACATGGTTAGTTTTGCATTATTTCGTCCTCCAAGTGGAATGGACTATAGCAAGTAATGCAAGCTGGAAAGCGTTTCATCAAGGCGTTATTTTTGAATAGGACTATTTAGGCGCAAAGATAATGTGAGTCGGAAGGGCATTTCAGGCACGGGACACAAGGAGGGAGAAAACGTTACGTCGACAATCAAAGCAACTGTTGCGCTAGTCAGTTTCAACTGATGGTCTCACAGGTTAGTATTTTCGCTCAGCTACGACAGATTGCAACATGGGTGGATTGGGTTCGTCAGCAGTAAGTAAACCATAATGAGGTCTTCTCGTTGAGGTTGATATTCACCACTGTACAATCTCAGGGACTGCAGTCTGTGTTGGTAGGATAGATGCAACAATCCTCTAACGAGTTTGGTCGCTGTAGGTTGTGGAGCTTCAAGTGGATCGACGTCGCTTTTGCGCCAGGAACGCCAGGCTTGAATCTCATATCCCACGTGAAGCCCCACGTAGACGTTGCATTTGCGGAAAGATGGAGTGCTCTAAATTTTCCAAAGCCCTCCGTTACAGACAAATTGTCGACTAACTATTTTCAATGCCTTTTCAGCCTGTCTTGCGCAGCCCGGATCGTCCTTCGCGATCACCCCGAAGTCGATTTCCTGGGAAGCACGTTGCAACTGCTGGTCCATAAGTTGATATTCATAGGTAAGCTGACGGCGTATGCTCATGACTTTGCACTGTCACGTTGAACTGGAACAGAGGATCGGATGACCAAGCATAAGCCCTGTCGAGATCGCTCCGCAATGCCATGTGATTATCCGATGTCCTGATATCATGCCAAATTTTGATAGCATCTGCAAGTAGTACGAAATTCGACTACAGTGCACTGGCAAGATTGTTAATGAATGCTAAGAATAAACGTGGCCTCCGGGCCGATCCTTGGGGCACACCACACTGGAAGTCAATGGGATCGGAACTGGAGCTGCGGACTCTCACATCCAGCTGAGATTGAATGAGGAATTTGCCGATCCAACCGAGCACAGGGTCACTGATTCCATAGCTTCAAATCTTTTGCAAACGAACGCGGGGGTCCAAATGAGCGAATGTTTCGGAGAAGCCCTGGTAGACGACGTAGACTCCCACTCTGGCATCCGCTGACTCTATCCAGCTTTCTCGGGCTAGCAGCAAGCTTATAGTGCAAGACATTTTTCGGTGGTATCCGTGCTGCTGTGACATTATAAGGTAGTTACTCTCAAGCTATCCCAAGAGAACCTCTGCGACTATACCTTACATTAGTTTGGATAACACTGGGAGGAGACTGATAGAATAGTAGTTCCAGGGCTTCGCACGATTTCCACTTTTGTAAATAGGGATGAATAGTCCATGTTTCCACATTGTGGGAACCTGCATTGCATCGATAGAAAGTTAAAACAACCGAGCTAATGGTTTTCCAAAGTTCATGGTCACTGTCTTTACTGACTTGGGTTTGATGTCGTCCACGCCAGGTGAGTTGCAAATGCTCAATGACATTAACCTTTTCATCCCATTGGCTGTCATGAACGAAAGGTGGTTTAATCCTGGTGGCAATGGATGCTGTGAAAAAAGCGTGTGAAATGATGATTCACATTAGAAAGTAGGGATTAAGTGTTTGTGAAGCATGTTGGCTGCATCTAGTGTAGTTTGCGCTAGACTATCTGTTGCACGTAAAACTGCGATCCCCCGCTGACCCTCCGGAACTTGTTGACGTGTCTACATACCAACTTGGGATTTGTACTGCATTTCGCCGCTAAGTTTTGTTGATGCTGAAGTTTGTCTTCGCAGATCAACTTGAGTTGTGTAAGCAACCCGGATAAGGTTACTTGGACAGACTTGGTAAGCGCGCCAGGCTGAATCCGTTAAGGCCATGCATTTTCTACTACGGCTCCCCATGAACGAACTCACTTGTTTCGGGCGAAAGACCATGCTTTGTTACGCATTTATTACTAGCTCAGTGATTTGGGTGACAAACACCCTCTAAGCGAATTCGGGCGGCAGCTCGGCCAGGAAGGATCAGTCACTTTCTCGAACAAGCTTGGACAGTATATCGTAATGGGTAACGACATAGGTTTATACATTGTTCTTACTTATGTACTCCAAGTAACAAATGTAACGAAAAAGCAACTTTGCGTGATCGCTACAGCCAAGTGGTACATCTATAGTCACGGTGTCGAGTATTAGTTCTGCGGTACTGAGCACAAGATCAAAAACTGCGCGTGTTACTTATTCGGAATTACTTGGCAAAGGGGACATGGTTGTACAGAGGTACATCGGTAATCACTTGTTACAAGTCAACTATTAACTGTTCGCTGTGCGATGCTGGAACTTCGATTGCGTGCAGGTTGAAGTCCCGCACCAGAAGGACGTGACTGCTTGGTCGTTCCAGGACTCATTTCATGGCAGATGCTAGGCATCGATCCATTTCCAAGGTGGACAATGGAGGGCAGTAAACCATTACTAGTAAACACATACCACTAAATCTTAGGTGCATGCGACACCAATGCGAATCGGGGACTTACGTTTCTGGGTCCGCAATGATATCAACCTGCAAGTCGAATAGATAATAAAGAGGCACTCTGCCTCGTCTGCTGGGTCGATCGTTACGTATGGAAGTCATACCGATTAAAGCAATCTCGGCGTCGATGATCTCAGTGTTCAGTCATGTGTTGGTGACAATAACTATGTCTCAGGGCTGGGAAACCTGAGGAATACAAGGTTCGGTTAGCTTGCTGAGAAGACCTTGCGCATTCGTATACAAGCAAATGAGGAGATCCGTGGTTAGATGCGTGTTTGTGAATGCTAATTTCCAATGAGCTCCTATGTCGACCCTTGTGAGGTCGGCTGCCGGTCGAATTTTTGTAGGACCGATGATGCAGGCATTATGACCAGTTCTGGTCCGTGCGGGAAACAGATTGTTCATCCTGTCCTCCTTCAGCTGCCCGCGTATTTTGGCATTTTCTCTATTCTGAAGTAAATCTTGACGGAATTGTATTGGTAAATTATCAGCACAGCGAACCGATCACCTAATGCGTCAACAAATACAATGGTTGGCGGAATCCGGTTTTGGAGTTGCCTGTCACTGTGGCCTCCATACAACAGCCACAGAAGGCCTGCGCCTACAGACGGACCAAGGGTGGCTTGTGCTGCACCACCCACAGCTCCATCAACACACCCCATATCCAGTGTAAACCCGAAGGAATAAGACCGGGAGGCATGTGGATGGGAGCCACGTTTCATCAACGGAGCCGGCCCACACTCCTTCACAGGCAAACACAAGCAAGCTGTATTTGGGAATCAAGCGCACATAAGACGGTGGCTGGACCGTAGTCCGCTCCACACTGAGTGCATGGATACCACTTTACTAGCCTGGCACGGCCACAAGGAGCGACCACCCCGTCCCCTCCATCAACGAACAGCTGTCTCCTAGAGTCAATATAAATGGAGTAGTGGGTAATAGACAGGTGGGCACCTTGTCAACGTGCACATCAAGTGTAGCCACACCGGGGATATCAAGCAACAGCCAATCGCCTGAAACGACAAGATGAAATAAAACAAATCCAATAATGCATACAGATACGGTGGCATGATTCTTCGCTAAATTAAGCATATGAAGTAAGCTGGTTAGCAACGAATCCGCGATAAGGAAAAAATGTCCACAAGTTAATTAAAAATGCTACAAACGCAACAGTTACCGATGATAAGCGCAATTAGTGTAAGCAACGTGGTTAGTTAATAGAAGATTATTCAGGTAGACAGAACAAACCAATAAAGCGGAATGAAATTTAGCCAGCTTAAAAAGACCTAGTTTAAGTGTAAGTTGGTTTAGCCCAACTGCGGTTAAGAAGCATCAAGAATGCAACCTCAGCCTCAGCATGGGGCATCAGCAGCAGCAACAACAACAACAACAAATACAATCTACTATAGTACTACCCAAGGCTTGTATTCTACGCTCTCAGAACTACACCATCGACGTGAACTAACAACTTGAGACCTCATAGCAGTTACTGAAACTTGGCTCTCAAAAGACATGCTTGATCCAGATATGGAACTCAGTGAGGTGCCAGTCATTCGAAATGATCGACCATCTCGCGGTGGCCGGGGTTGCTCTACTATCGAGATTACTTGAAATGTGAGGCCCTTACCGAAAACTACCTTGTTATTCCCGACGCACTATTTTGCCGACTGAACCTAGCAGGTAGAGATGTTGGTTCACAGAAGACGAGTGGTGCTTGCCTCTTAGCAGTTATTTATGGGCCTCCGAACTCATCAGCAGACAGCGATCACATTCTGTTAAACGCCCTCCGCTAGGCTGTTTCACAAAAGTACTCTCACTATCTTAGAATGGGAGATTTTAATGTTTCTTCAATAGCATCAGTGTCCCCTAATGGATCATCATTTAAATCGAAGCTCCTTGAATTCATGGATATGGAAGTATAACCATGCGCGTCGACCAACCAGACACTGCCGTTCAAGCAAACCATCACTCCTGGACTTAATCCTGACTAATGAAGAGTTGATGGTTGAGTCAGTTGCATACGATCCTCCACTGGGCTGTAGCGACCATTCAGTCCTAACATTTGGTTATGTATGTCATGCCAGTATTGTTTAGAAAGAAAGACTCAACTAACTAGTACGAACTATTTTAAGCTGCACAAATTCGTAGCAACCGTTCACTGGGATCTACAGACGCACAGTTCAGCGAATGACACGTGGGAGGAACTAAATTAATTGCGTCATACAATCAGCATCGAAGGTTGTACCATTAGGAGCATCTCGCCGGATCAATATGTGGATCCGGAGCAGAACACGTAAATGGATCAACAGAAGAGATGCAATCTGCAAGCTACATTCGCGAAGCCCTTGTGGTATCACATGGCAGCATTACGAAGCAAACAGCAAATACTGCATCTCGTTCATTAGAGTCGATAAGTACGAAAAGCAGGAGACCATGATGCTGAAATTTACGAGTAAGACCAAACTACTATACAGATTTGTGAATGGCAAAAGAAAGGTTAAGCCCGGAATACCGCCACTCAGGACGGCCAGTGGCATAACAACTACTGCTGTGGATGCGGCGAACGCTCTACTCCTTCAGTTTGACTCGGTAGCTACAAATACCATGGGACTTTCGCTAAATCAACTCCCAACCAATGTCGTTGGCTTATCCAGCGTCACCTTTACCCTATCAGCTGTTGCAAGCGAATTACAGTCCCTCCGAGAGTACAGTGCACTTGGAATCGACATGATCTGACCAAAAGTACTGGAAACCCTTTCTCTCACCCTAGCAGTACCACTTGTAACCTTTTTCCATGGTCTTCTCTACACCCATACACTCCCAGCTGAGTGGAAAAATGGAATTCTCACTCCACTGTACAATGGAAGTAGGCTCTGGGATTCTGCCAATTACCGACCTATTACTCTCCTTCCTGTTTTATCAAAAGTGATGGAATCGGTAATCGCAGATGAATTGAAGTAATAATTGGAAAGTCATCAGATAACATGTTCAACATGGTTTCAGACGAAGACGATCTTGTCTCACCAATTTGCTGATTACTCGGGTCTCATTGACCAGGGCGGCTGAAGAAGGAGTCCAAATAAATGTGATTTGCTTGGATTTTTCTAAAGCATTCGACAGGGTCAGTCACTTTCTTCTCCTCCAAAAGCTTACTGCCTACGGTATCAAAGGTCCCTGCTCACCTGGTTAGATAACTGTTTACACGACAGAGCAATCAAGGTAAGAATAACCGACACGCACTGCAAGCCTGTGCGTCTCCAGTGGTCTAACACAAGGATCCGTCCTCGGCGCGCCACTGTTTTTAGTCTACATTAATGAGCTCCCAGCAGGAATTCTATCTCCGATGCAAATATTTGCAGACGGTGCAAAATATGGGGAGCGATTCGCTTAACACCCGACTGTGTGTACCTCCCGAAACATCTGACTTGGATTAACGAATAGGCAGTAAGTGACCAGCTCCCACTGAACCCTGCAAAGTGCCACGTGCTGACCGTGCGCAGCAGCTTCGTCAACACATAGCTTTTGAGGAAAAACGTCCTGCAACACTTGACTAGTGCACGCGACTTAGGTATAATCGTGCAAGAGAGTCTTGGAAATTCGCTCCAATGTTCGGAAGCAGCAATTGTGGCGAACTAGTACTTGAGACTTTTGAGGCGAGCTCTCGGCATCTGTGAGCGATGGCTAGTACGAATGTCGATTAAATACCATATTCGTCCTCACGTTGCATATGCTATTCAGGCGTGGTGTCTCTGGTTAAAACGAGACATCCGCCTGTTGGAACAACCACAAAGAACAACCACAAAGACGACGTGTGGACCATCCGGTTTACGTTACGTACTGCGTCTTTGTGTACTCAGTGTGTTCTCCTCAGAATACCGACGGCTTCTCGGAGATCTTACTCTCACACACCGGACACTAACCGAAAGCAAGCATCCATGTACATCACTGTTGACTCTATCGCCTTACAAAGGGAGCCGAGGCAACCACTTGAAACTAATGACGCAACACTCTCGTTTGAATTGCAGAAGGTATTTTTTCTCACTTAGAATCTGTTCTCACTGGAAAGCACTACCAAACTATGTGGTGAAGGCGCCAGACATGACGACATTCGAAAGACTCTTAGACTTTCATCTTAGTGATAAACGATACACAACCGCTTGATAAAATGCAATAGTTTAACCAGTGATACTTCACGTTACACGCTGGAATCTTTTGATTTTAATTTTCTTTTGCATATCCATCCTGTGGGTCCTGTAAATTTATGCTTTTTATCCCATCATACACCATTGAACCATTGAACCATTAATGAAAATTTGTGCAGCCTGTTTTTGGGTCGACCGCCAAAATGGTCTGCAAACAATCTTTGCAGGACGTGTAACTATCGCTTCGCCTTCGTCAGTTACTTGGGATCCAGTGGGAGTAACTGAAGACATAATTTATCTGGTGACTATGACAGCAACCACCTTCTAACTTACACTCGTCTCAGCGGTAGTGACGCACCTGTTAGGTGCGGTGTATGTAAGTTGGCCAGATTATTGATGAGCCAAACCGAGACGCTTCCAGATTTCTTGCACGGCAAACCGAGACTTTTAACCTACCCCCGTTTGCTTCTGCATATGTTATCGTACAATATATTGAAAAGATACATATCTACATTTCTTGCTTCAATGCAATTATAAAAAGCACTTGCGTTATTAGTCAGTACAATGGCTACGCTACTGAAGTTTTAAATAAATAAATAAATGGCATATTGCCCACTTATATGTGGGAGGTGAGCCAGAGGATTTGGAGACGCGGACGCTGCGGTGCGGTTGGAACGTCTGGCTCCCTTCGTCGGCTTAGAGGCGGAGCTTGTATTGGCTGTTTGTGATATGAGCGTGGCCATATTCACCTATAAGAGCTTGATCTTAGCATTCACCAAGTGCACGATAACCTCAGTCAACCTATCGCACTTCCTCATGAGCACACATAAGCAGTTGGCAACTGGAATGACTTGACATGCTGCACAAAATCAAACTGCGTCGGCTACTTTCATTATCTGCCTAACTTCGTACACGGACTGTCGTATACATTTTGGATTGGAACACGTTATCCCCATCTTATGGACTTGCCGCCATTCTCAGAAGTGCAGACGCAACGGTGCATCACGTTTGGAATACTGGCTATACTTTTATGGTCACGCGCCGCTTGTAAGTTTGGCTGCAACTTCCGGAGTCAGCACTGAGCTAATGCGTAATGTCGGTCACACGCTGCTCGTCTATATGCGTTTGCACACACCTAGTGAGACAGATTGGTCGGCTGATCGATCAGTGGGAGAGGCTGCCTGGTGAGACTGGAAGGTAGACTGGATGTGCGAGAAGTTGGATGCAAATGAGTAGCAAACAATGGATCATAAACTGTTCCGTAGCTGCACTGGGAAAAGCTGTATGTGAACCGCTACGCGTTTACTGGACGCCCCAGAATTCGTCTATCAAAAGCAGTAAAACAGTTGGTTAAATGACCAACATTCAATAAGTTTACATGTGCGAATTTGAACACAAAAGCTTTAAAATCTCCTAGAATTGCAGGAACCATGATCAGTAAGAAACACGTTATCGCAAAGTGGCTCAGAAGCTAAATCAAATTAGCGCGATCCGAATAAGTGTGATCTGAATGTACTGTTTGAAAATTAAGAGAGGAAATTGTACAAGAATGCAAAAGTACAAAATGGATGTAGCCGCACAGCAGGATTTCCAATAGCGAGGTACATTTCCTGACTGCTGAGCTCATGAAAATTGGGGAAGTTTAAAAACATCAATCTGTCGTAAGATAACAGATAACGATATGATAATCCATTATCTTTCATTTCACCAAAAACCTATTTTACTTGGGTCAGCCTTATCGCTGTAACGCGGAGCCTAGCCTTTGTGCAAAACGGAGAAGGTAGAAGGGTCGCACGGGAAAAGACGACGAAAAAACTATTAGACAGTGGTTATCCAAACGTCTGATGGAATGCCAACTACAAGAATTATACAACACAATGATAGGCTCCACGACGCAGTGGATAGAGACGATGGGAATTCCCTACAAGGAAGGAACCCCAGGTGCAATTAGGAGCGTACCGGGAGTGAAGCATAAAAGTGATCTTCCAGCTTGGTCAACATTTACGAGTAACACCGGTGCGCTGGAAGGATCCCGCCCTACATACACGAAGATAATTGTGTGTACTAAAGCAACTGCAAAGACTATGCACCCTTGCATTGGTCAAACAACAACTGAGCTACTAATAAGAATCTTTGAACAGCAAAAGCGCATTTTGCAACCTCCAAGAAATGTGCTTGAATACGCAGCCATGTTAAGAGATTCTGCCGTACCAATGTATGCAGCAACACGGTATGTCACATCGATTTGTGTTGTGTCGAGCTCATTAGGAGAATTTCATGCAGCCATTTCCCTTCAGAAATTTTAAAATAACAAGGACGAACAACATTTTTACGGAATAACCTGAATTCAGATTATTTCGTGTATTCTCATTCAGCCGCTTAGAAACAAGTCGTGGAAAGTGAAAGGAATGCAGTTGAAAAAGCGTCAATAAGAAAAGCAATACACCACTGTGAAAAATAAGGTCATCGCCTACGTCTCACCAGGGCAAGGCAAGACTGGCCACAAGGGCGACCTGTTTGCAAAGGTTACGTTTCATTCGTCGGATGACAGAGGCTTCGGCGAAACCAAGAAGCTGTTCCATGAATCCAACTTGGATAGGCCTCACTCTCAGGTTAACGCTTCATGTGTTTATCATTACAAGTTTGCAAACGAATCCGTAGCAATCAAGTGAGTAGTTGATCGAACTAGCCGAAGTTAAACACTGTGTGAATAAAATGGAGGGGTGGTGCTCTCCGTTGAATGGCGAGTAATGTTGCTCCGGTCAGTCTGACGCGCGTCGACACTCAAGTGAGGTTGGGTAACAATGGCCAAATCATCATCGTCGTCCCCAAAACCATAAGTTTCAAAATACCGGACAGTGGCACCTCATGGATTATTCCTACTCCGACTGTATCAATTGAGAGAAGTTTTCCCTTGACGCATATCTCAGATGTCGCGATTATCCCCCACTTGATATAAAATACCACACCAAATATGTACCAATTCACCTGGTCTGATGAAGCATTTACTTCCAAAGCAAAATATTTAACATGCAGAAATCAACAGTTTGTTCGCAGACCTCCCCGAGATATTTTCGTTCCGCCTGTGACTCTTATCTTCTGAGCAACTGCAGTATGTGTGGTCACCCTCCTGGTAAAGATTGTAGTTGAATTGTCTCATAAATGCTAAAGACTTGCAGCAACGATTGAACAAATGAGTAAAACCTAAATCGCTTCATTAGATTTAAGCGTGACAAAGAACAAAGCCCAGTTCTCCCCAAAAGACTACACCTCCAAACTGAGGAAGAAGGCTAGGCAGGGTTTTAAAACTGCGTCACTTGCGGCTTTGCATCGCAATGCCAGCAGTGGCCTAAATGCGCCCGAAGCAATCACTGCCAGTGCGACTGCAATAAGTACGACCAGGAACTTTCCACTCTCCCAACCGTTCCGAAGTCTCAGAAGGACGTCGAGACGAGTGTAAGTTAGAAGGTGGTTGCTGTCATAGTCACCAGATAAATTATGTCTTCAGTTACTCCCACTGGATCCCAAGTAACTGACGAAGGCGAAGCGATAGTTACACGTCCTGCAAAGATTGTTTGCAGACCATTTTGGCGGTCGACCCAAAAACAGGCTGCACAAATTTTCATTAATGGTTCAATGGTTCAATGGTGTATGATGGGATAAAAAGCATAAATTTACAAGACCCACAGGATGGATACGCAAAAGAAAATTAAAATCAAAAGATTCCAGCGTGTAACGTGAAGTATCAGTGGTTAAACTATTGCATTTTATCAAGCGGTTGTGTATCGTTTATCACTAAGATGAAAGTCTAAGAGTCTTTCGAATGTCGTCATGTCTGGTGCCTTCACCACATAGTTTGGTAGTGCATTCCAGTGAGAACAGATTCTAAGTGAGAAAAAATACCTTCTGCAATTCAAACGAGAGTGTTGCGTCATTAGTTTCAAGTGGTTGCCTCGGCTCCCTTTGTAAGGCGCTAGAGTCAACAGTGATGTACATGGATGCTTGCTTTCGGTTAGTGTCCGGTGTGTGAGAGTAAGATCTCCGAGAAGCCGTCGGTATTCTGAGGAGAACACACTGAGTACACAAAGACGCAGTACGTAACGTAAACCGGATGGTCCACGCGTCGTCTTTGTGGCTGTTCTTTGGGGTTGTTCCAACAGGCGGATGTTTCGTTTTAACCAGAGACACCACGCCTGAATAGCAAATACAACGTGAGGACGAATATGGTGTTTAATCGACATTCGTACTAGCCATCGCTCACAGATGCCGAGAGCTTGCCTCAAAAGTCTCTAGTACAAGTTCGCCACAATTGCTGCTTCCGAACATTGGAGCGAATTTCCAAGACTCTCTTGCACGATTATACCTAAGTCGCGTGCACTAGTCAAGTGTTGCAGGACGTTTTTCCTCAAAAGCTATGTGTTGACGAAGCTGCTGCGCACGGTCAGCACGTGGCACTTTGCAGGGTTCAGTGGGAGCTGGTCACTTACTGCCTATTCGTTAATCCAAGTCAGATGTTTCGGGAGGTACACACAGTCGGGTGTTAAGCGAATCGCTCCCCATATTTTGCACCGTCTGCAAATATTTGCATCGAAGATAGAATTCCTGCTGGGAGCTCATTAATGTAGACTAAAAACAGTGGCGCGCCGAGGACGGATCTTTGTGGTACACCACTAGGGACGCACAGGCTTGCAGTGCGTATCGGTTATTCTTACCTTGATTGCTCTGTCGTGTAAACAGTTATCTAACCAGGTGAGCAGGGACCTTTGATACCGTAGGCAGTAAGCTTTTGGAGGAGAAGAAAGTGACTGACCCTGTCGAATGCTTTAGAAAAATCCAAGCAAATCACATTTATGGGGACTCCTTCTTCAGCCGCCCTGATCAATGAGACCCGAGTAATCAGCAAATTGGTGAGACAAGATAGTCTTCATCTGAAACCATGTTGAACATGTTATCTGATGAGTTTCCAAATATTACTTCAATTCATCTGCGATTACCGATTCCATCACTTTTGATAAACCAGGAAGGAGAGTAATAGGTCGGTAATTGGCAGAATCCCAGAGCTTACTCCCATTGTACAGTGGAGTGAGAATTCCATTTTTCCACTCAGATGGGAGTTTATGGGTGTAGAGAAAACCCTGGAAAAAGGTTACAAGTGGTACTGCTAAGGTGAGAGAAAGGGTTTCCAGTACTTTTGGTCAGATCATGTCGATTCCAAGTGCACTGTACTCTCGGAGGGACTGTAATTCGCTTGCAACAGCTGATAGGGTAAAGGTGACGCTGGATAAGCCAACGACATTGGTTGGGAGTTGATATGGCGAAGGTCCCATGGTATTTGTAGCTACCGAGTCAAACTGAAGGAGTAGAGCGTTCGCCGCATCCACAGCAGTAGTTGTTATGCCACTGGCCGTCCTGAGTGGCGGTATTCCGGGCTTAACCTTTCTTTTGCCATTCACAAATCTGTATAGTAGTTTGGTCTTACTCGTAAATTTCAGCATCATGGTCTCCTGCTTTTCGTACTTATCGACTCTAATGAACGAGATGCAGTATTTGCTGTTTGCTTCGTAATGCTGCCATGTGATACCACAAGGGCTTAGCGAATGTAGCTTGCAGATTGCATCTCTTCTGTTGATCCATTTACGTGTTCTGCTCCGGATCCACATATTGATCCGGCGAGATGCTCCTAATGGTACAACCTTCGATGCTGATTGTATGACGCAATTAATTTAATTCATCCCGCGTGTCATTCGCTGAACTGTGCGTCTGTAGATCCCAGTGAACGGTTGCTATTAATTTGTGCAGCTTAAAATAGTTCGTACTAGTTAGTTGAGTCTTTCTTTCTTTCTAAACAATACTGGCATGACATACATAACCAAATGTTAGGACTGAATGGTCGCTACAGCCCAGTGGAGGATCGTATGCAACTGACTCAACCATCAACTCTTCATTAGTCAGGATTAAGTCCAGGAGTGATGGCTTGCTTGAACGGCAGTGTCTGGTTGGTCGACGCGCATGGTTATACTTCCATATCCATGAATTCAAGGAGCTTCTATTTAAATGATGATTCATTAGGGGACACTGATGCTATTGAAGAAACATTAAAATCTCCCATTCTAAGATAGTGAGAGTACTTTTGTGAAACAGCCTAGCGGAGGGCGTTTAACAGAATGTGATCGCTGTCTGCTGATGAGTTCGGAGGCCTATAAATAACTGCTAAGAGGCAAGCACCACTCGTCTTCTGTGAACCAACATCTCTACCTGCTAGGTTCAGTCGGCAAAATAGTGCGTCGGGAATAACAAGGTAATTTTCGGTCAGGGCCTCACATTTCAAGTAATCTCGATAGTAGAGCAACCCCGGCCACCGCGAGATGGTCGATCATTTCGAATGACTGGCACCTCACTGAGTTCCATATCTGGATCAAGCATGTCTTTTGAGAGCCAAGTTTCTGTAACTGCTATGAGGTCTCAAGTTTTTAGTTCACGTCGATGGTGTAGTTCTGAGAGCTTAGAATACAAGCCTTGGGTAGTACTATAGTAGATTGTATTTGTTGTTGTTGCTGCTGCTGATGCCCCATGCTGAGGCTGATGTTGCATTCTTGATGCTTCTTCACCGCAGTTCGGCTAAACCAACTTACACTTAAACTAGGTCTTTTTAAGCTGGATAAATTTCATTCCGCTTTATTTGGTTTGTTCTGCCTCCCTGGATAATGTGCTATTAACTGGCCACGTTGATTACGCGGATTGCGCTTATCTTCGGTAATTTTGTTGCGTTTGTAGCATTTTTAACTAACTTGTGGACATATTTCCTTATCGCGGATTCGTTGCTAACCAACTTACTTCATATGCTTATTTAGCGAAGAATCATGCCACCGTATCTGTATGAATTATTGGATTTGTTTTATTTCATCTTGTCGTTTCAGGCGATTGGCTGTTGCTTGATATCCCCGGTGTGGCTGCGCTTGATGTGCATGTTGACAAGGTACCTACCTGTCTATTACCCACTACCTCGCATATACCGGCTCCAGGAGACAGTTGGTCGTTGCTGGAGGGGACGGGGTGCACGGGCCTTGTGGCCGTCCGAGGCTCGAAGAGTGGTCCCATGCACTCAGTGTGGAGCGGAACACGGTCCAGCCACCGCCTTGTGTGCGCTTGATTTCCCCAAATACAGCGTGCTTGTGTTTGCCTGTGAAGGAGTGTGGGCCGGCTCCGTTGATGAAACGTGGCTCCCATCCACATGCCTTTCGGTCTTATTCCTTCGGCTTTACACTGGATATGGGGTATGTGGTTGGAGCTGTGGGTGGTGCAGCGCAAGCTATCCATGGTCCCTCTGTAGGCGCAGGCGTCCTGTGGCTTGCCACAGTGACAGGCAACTCCGAAACCGGATGCCGCCAACCATGTATGTATGTGTACCCCATGCTGAGGCTGATGTTGCATTCTTGTTGCTTCTTCACCGCGGTTGGGCTAAACCAACTTACACTTAAACTAGGTCTTTTTCAGCTGGATAAATTTCATTCCGCTTTATTTGGTATGTTCTGCCTACCTGAATACCCTTCTATTAACTGGCCACGGTGCTTACACTAACTCCGCTTATCTACGGTAACTGCTGCGTTTGTAGCATTTTTAACTAACTTGTGGACATATTTCCTTATCGCGGATTCGTTGCTAACCAACTTACTTCAAATGCTTATTTAGCGAAGAATCATGCCACCGTATCTGTATGCATTATTGGATTTGTTTTATTTCATCTTGTCGTTTCAGGCGATTGGCTGTTGCTTGATATCCCCGGTGTGGCTACACTTGATGTGCACGTTGACAAGGTGCCTACCTGTCTATTACCCACTACCTCGTCCATACTGGCTCCACGACACAGTTGGTCGTTGCTGGAGGGGACGGGGTGCACGGTCCTTGTGGCCGTCCGAGGCTCGAAGAGTGGTTCCATGCACTCAGTGTGGAGCGGAACACGGTCCAGCCACCGTCATATGTGCGCTTGATTCCCAAATACAGCATGCTTGTTTTTGCCTGTGAAGGAGTGTGGGCCGGCTCCGTTGATGAAACGTGGCTCCCATCCACATGCCTCCCTGTCTTATTCCTTCGGGTTTACACTGGGTATGGGGTATGTGGTTGGAGCTGTGGGTGGTGCAGCGCAAGCTATCCATGGTCCCTCTGTAGGCGCAGGCGTCCTGTGGCTGGTCACAGTGACAGGCAACTCCGAAACCGGATGCCGCCAACCATTGTATTTGTTGACGCATTAGGTGATCGGTTCGCTGTGCTGATAATTTACCAATACAATTCCGTCAAAATGGACTTCAGAACAGAGAAAATGCCAAAATACGCGGGCAGCTGAAGGTGGACAGGATGATCAATCTGTTGCTCGCACGGACCAGAACTGGTCATAATGCCTGCATCATCGGTCCTACAAAAATTCGACCGGCAGCCGACCTCACAAGGGTCGACATAGGAGCCCACCGGAAATTAGCATTCACAAACACGCATCTAACCACGGATCTCCTCATTTGCTTGTATACGAATGCGCAAGGTCTTCTCAGCAAGCTAACCGAACCTTGTATTCCTCAGGTTTCCCAGCCCTGAGACATAGTTATTGTCACCAACACATGACTGAACACGGAGATCATCGACGCCGAGATTGCTTTAATCGGTATGACTTCCATACGAAACGATCGACCCAGCAGACGAGGCAGAGTGCCTCTTTATTATCTATTCGATTTGCAGGTTGATATCATTGCGGACCCAGAAACGTAAGTCCCCGATTCGCATTGGTGTCGCATGCACCTAAGATTTAGTGGTGTGTGTTTACTAGTAATAGTTTACTGCCCTCCATTGTCCACCTTGGAAATGGATCAATGCCTAGCTTCTGCCATGAAATGAGTTCTGGAACGACCAAGCAGTCACGTCCTTCTGGTGGGGGACTTCAACCTGCACGCAATCGAAGTTCCAGCATCGCACAGCGAACAGTTAATAGTTGACTTGCAACAAGTGATTACCGATGTACCTCTGTACAACCATGTCCCCTTTGCCAAGTAATTCCGAATAAGTAACACCCGCAGTTTTGATCTTGTGCTCAGTACCGCGGAACTAATACTCGACACCGTGACTATAGATGCACAACTTGGCTGTAGCGATCACGCGATATTGCTCTTTCGTTGCATCTGTTAATCGGAGTACATCAGTGAGAACCACGTACAAACCTATGTCGTTACCCATTACGATATACTGTCCAAGCTTGTTCGAGAAAGTGACTGATCCTTCCTGGCCGAGCTGCCGCCCGAATTCGCTTAGAGGGTGTTTGTCACCAAAATCACTGAGCTAGTAATAAATGCGTAAGAAAGCATGGTCTTTCGCCCGAAACAAGTGAGTTCGTTCATGGGGAGCCGTAGTAGAAAATGCATGGCCTTAACGGATTCAGCCTGGGGCGCTTACTAAGTCTGTCCAAGTAACCTTATCTGGGTTGCTTACACAACTCAAGTTGATCTGCGAAGACAAACTCCAGCATCAACAAAACTTAGCGGCGAAATGCAGTACAAATCCCAAGTTGGTATGTAGACACGTCGACAAGTTCCGGAGGGTCAGCGGGGGATCGCAGTTTTACGTGCAACAGATAGTCTAGCGCAAACTACACTAGATGCAGCCAACATGCTTCACAAACACTTAATCCCTACTTTCTAATGTGAATCATCATTTCACACGCTTTTTTCACAGCTTCCATTGCCACCAGGATTAAACCACCTTTCGTTCATGACAGCCAATGGGATGAAAAGGTTAATGTCATTGAGCATTTGCAACTCACCTGTCGTGGAAGACACCAAACCCAAGTCAGTAAAGACAGTGACCATGAACTTTGGAAAACCATTAGCTCGGTTGTTTTAACTTTCTATCGATGCAATGCAGGTTCCCACAATGTGGAAACATGGACTAGTCATCCCTATTTACAAAAGTGGAAATCGTGCGTAGCCCTGGAACTACTATTCTATCAGTCTCCTCCCAGTGTTATCCAAACTAATGTAAGGTATAGTCGCAGAGGTTCTCTTGGGATAGCTTGAGAGTAACTACCTTATAATGTCACAGCAGCACGGATACCACCGAAAAATGTCTTGCACTATAAGCTTGCTGCTAGCCCGAGAAAGCTGGATAGAGTCAGCGGATGCCAGAGTGGGAGTCTACGTCGTCTACCAGGGCTTCTCCGAAACATTCGCTCATTTGGACCCCCGCGTTCGTTTGCAAAAGATTTGAAGCTATGGAATCAGTGACCCTGTGCTCGGTTGGATCGGCAAATTCCTCATTCAATCTCAGCTGGATGTGAGAGTCCGCAGCTCCAGTTCCGACCCAATTGACGTCCAGTGTGGTGTGCCGCAAGGATTGGCCCTGAGGCCACGTTTATTCTTAGCATTCATTAACAATCTTGCCAGCGCACTGTAGTCGAATTTCGTACTACTTGCAGATGATATCAAAATTTGGCATGATATCAGGACATCGGATAATCACATGGCATTGCGGAGCGATCTCGACAGGGCTTATGCTTGGTCATCCGATGCTCTGTTCTAGTTCAACGTGGCAGTGCAAAGTCATGAGCATACGCCATCAGCTTACCTATGAATATCAACTTATGGACCAGCAGTTGCAACGTGCTTCCCAGGAAATCGACTTCGGGGAGATCGCGAAGGACGATCCGGGCTGCGCAAGGCAGGCTGAAAAGGCATTGAAAATAGTTAGTCGACAATTTGGACTGTAACGGAGGGCTTTGGAAAATTTAGAGCGCTCCATCTTTCCGCAAATGCAGCGTCTACGTGGAGCTTCACGTGGGATATGAGATTCAGGCCTGGCGTTCCTGGCGCAAAAGCGACGTCGATCCACTTGAAGCTCCACAACGCACAGCGACCAAACTCGTTAGAGGATTGTTGCATCTATCCTACCAACACAGACTGCAGTCCCTGAGATTGTACAGTGGTGAATATCAACCTCAACGAGAAGACCTCATTATGGTTTACTTACTGCTGACGAACCCAATCCACCCATGTCGCAATCTGTCGTAGCTGAGCCAAAATACTAACCTGTGAGACCATCAGTTGAAACTGAATAGCGCAACAGTTGCTTTGATTGTCGACGTAACGTTTTCTCCCTCCTTGTGTCCCGTGCCTGAAATGCCCTTCCGACTCACATTATCTTTGCGCCTAAATAGTCCTATTCAAAAATAACGCCTTGATGAAACGCTTTCCAGCTTGCATTACTTGCTATAGTCCATTCCACTTGGAGGACGAAATAATGCAAAACTAACCATGTGCTTAACGGCCCTCTCCGAAACGTGGCTGTGAGGATACATGCAGAAGTGTCCATATGAATAGCATGGATGTACGCAAACTGGATGAACCTATCACATATCGGTCAAATGGAGTGACACACGAGTGAGCGCTATCATTCGATTCTTTTTTTTCTCACTGAGTTATAACAGCTCTCTATACTATTTTGCGGGTGCACATCCCATTCGTATTTCAAACTATCGTTATGCAGCAGTACATTAAAATCGGTAGACGTTGAAAATGACGATTTGCTTATTCGTTGATACTTTCAAATTTAATTTTCACTCAAACCATCGTACGGGACTTGCCAAGAGCATGCCTTATTACCAGTGGTAAAGGATCGTTCATTGTTCCTTCGTTGCTAATCAAAAGTCATGCCTCGTTGTACATCTCAGAAAATTAACGGGGTGGTTACACCGCTTCGGTGTCCACATGAGTCTAACCAGAGTTACGATTCGCTATAAGCGCCCCATTGCACATATGAACCGTCTTACCCTAGCACTCACTGATAATTTTATGAGCATTAAGATAGAACTTTGAACGGTTTCCCATCGAAACCCTGTAACATTAGAATGTATTCCTACAACAACGATTACTGTGCCATTCGTCCTTACTTACTACCTAAGGATCTTTGACTTTGACTTTAGGTAGATCGCGCGAACTTTTCAGCTATTCATTCACAAGGCGACGCACGAACCTACAGGTGTTTATCCTTAAATAGACAAAACAACTATCACCAGCCTATTTGAAAAAGTACATCACTGCCACCTCGGGTTACTTTTCACAAAGTTAACACTGCATAGCGTCGCAGTGAATTTCGAAGAATGACAACTTGATCGAGACATAATATATTTGCTGAGTCAAAAGAAAACAATACCGGCATCCAGGCAATACCAGACAAAATCCAATAGCCTATTTGGTATCTAGTTCAAACAGCTGAATCGGCCGTTCGGTCTGGACAACTGTAATCGGCGTTCCATCTCTAGCTGCGCAAGTATTACTTAACCAGTAAACGCTTTGCCCCTCGGAAGCCAGCGCATTTGACTTTTGCAGACGCTCCTCCACTGGCATTGGGGAAGCTGAAGGAAGCCTTCTTTAACGTGGAAATACTTACTCTTCCGGATGCAGCTGCTGCACAGTTTCTACTCACAGACGCATTAGACGCCGCTGTCGGTGCGGTTCGGCAGCAGCTGGGTTCTTTTTGGAACGGTTGCAACCTACCTAGTCCCGTTACCGGGCCTTCGACTAAGAATTGCTGCACCCATCAACGTATCTAATATTTTACCACTCTTGAAGGCCGCGAATTCAGCGTTTTATGTATTGGTCATAAACTTTAGACTTGCGTGATCAGTGATGCAATTAACAAATTTTCTCCAAGGGAAATCCCTCAACGGCTTTTTGTTTCTCATTTACCAGCGCACATGCAGCGCGTTCAAGGCACTACTGATCAATTCGCAAACGTTCTTTCACGAATACACCAAAGCAACCTTGCTAACGAATGCAGTCTCGATTTGGCCAGCATACCGGCAACTCAGAAAGAAGACCGTGTGATAGAGAAGCTTCAATATGACGCTAGTTTTCAAGCTGATTGCTTTTCATTCAACATCGTCTGAGGACACCTTTGTGGCGGGACCGAAACTAAGCCTCTTCCTTTGATTTCAGCAACCACGTGTCCTTCCGTTTTCAATGCATTGCATGAGCTTTCATACCTTGCTATGCCTTAGCACTGGAGCTACTGACCCAACACTTCTTCTGTCATCTCTTCATTTGCAATATCCAAATCTAGCCCTGTACCTACTTACGTCGTTAATACGCTAAGCTACATAAACATCCCAAACAGCCGCCAGGTGCTTCTCCTTCTTCTGACTCGTATTTACGACATCTGCAAGTTGACTTAGTCCGGTCCTTACCTCTGTGCAAAGGTCTCATATGCCTCACAACTGTTAAATGACCGCTTCACACATTGACCTGGAGTCTCCTCAGTCGAATGTTTGTCAGAGCGATATATGCCCGCACAAAAGCTTATGATTCATCGGTCATTCCCTAGTTAGCCAGCTTTCTATTTGGCCAAAACGCCATTATTCAAGAACTGACTGGTTCACTCTACCAGTGAGGTTGTGTTCTTCACTGAGCCTTTATCTTTCCTGTTGTTCTGTCGTATTGGAATATGCTTTATTTGTCATGTTGACTGTATGTGTGTCAATGCTGAAAATTCACCGGTAACGGGTGCATACATGTGTGTTTTTGACTTGGCTTGACTTGTCAGTGCCAGCGACGTGTGCAATGCTAGCTTGAGTGACACAATTTAGTTTCTTAGTGTAGTAATCGTAGACCGAAGATCGCAATTCGATAAATTCCTTGGAACCATACCCAACGAGGGCAAAAGACACGACTGGATCGCAGCATGTCATTTTGCTTTCAATGGAATTGAGATGTTCTATGACCAGTTTAGCGGTCGGTCTAGCACATTATATTAATAGGCGCTTTTTCCTGTACAGCTAGGAGTAAGAAATACAGTTAAAGCGGATTTGCATATGACCCACTCTGCAAATTTGATGGTGCACGCAAAGTTCGCCTAGTAACTTATTTTTAGTTATAACGGCTACTCAGCTTGTGCTGTAAGTCAGACGTGCCAAAAGTACCCTGCAGTGCCTACAACACAGAACATGCATGTCAACGGAAAGGAGTGCATAGTTACTTGCTCACAGGTGTTGGTTCGTACTGATGGTGTATGCCTGTCGCAGCAGTTTTGGACGAGGTTGTCTCAACGGTACCGCAGGTAGCATTCCCGTTCGAACAATTCGAAATGGCTAGCTAATCTGAGACAACCAATTGCGAGTTCCCAGGGAAATCCGTCTCCACCAATGAACTAACTTCTCCACAGTCCCCATCAGCCGCTGTGCTAAAGAAGTCAAACGTGTCGTTCGTTTTTCATAATTGTTGGAAGTAGGTTAGTTCACTTAACACACAATTTTGATAGCTTGATAGTTACGTGTTGTACTCGCAAGCGTTTGTGAGCTCAACAGAAATCCCTAAGAGCACTCCACTCTTTACTTTGTGTGCTTATTCTGTTCTCAAATGAGGTCATGATGCCTGCTTCAACTGCGTCTCAACTTTCCCTGAGTTCTATGTTTCAGTGCTCCTATTCTCTGAACAACTATGGCGTCCACTAGATTATACTTACTTAATCTAAAAGACGGTTTAAAAAGCACTCATCCACTTACATCTCGTTACTTACCACTATCTCTCCGTGAACTGCTAGGAAATACCCTGCATTTTTTAGCTGGCACCTGTCGGCACGGTTAACTACGCATACTACAGCACTACAGCATAACAAACGATAAATCCTCTATGTGATGCTTAAAGTACTAACCTTTTTCTATAACCCCACCAGACCATCCAACGGGATTTGTAAAACAGTGCTTCTTAACCATGAGACTGCAATCTCAGGCTACGCAATGCGATTGGCATAGGCGGAAAGCTTATGTCGCCAAACCAACAGCGGGAACGACTTGGTCGAAATCCCGATACTTGAACGCAGGCTCAAAATACCCGTTGGTTTGTAGAGTGTTGTTATAACCCTTTTTCTTGTTATCGCTTATAGCATTTGAAACAGTGCGCCTTACTTTAACTTGTCCCCCTGTGGGTGCCGTATTACCAGATCTAAGTATTCGATAGCTCCTCGTGTATTATTTGTACACCCAACCGTGTATTCACTGGAAATCCTTGTGGGCGCCGTGAGAACGGGAATTTCACTACTTAACTTGAAGCAGAAATCAGAAAAGGTTATTAAACACACGGATGCGTGGGCCACTAAACTGTCCGTTACTGCAATTAAAATGAGGCTTGCAATCAAAGCTTTCGTTACTAGCAAGCCATCTAGAAATAAAATGCAAGTAACCTCAAGAGGAGACATGTTGGCACCTCTGAGCCTGTTCACACTACCATTGAAAACCATTCGTCACGAACTGGATGAGTTGAAACCCAAACTGTCAACCATTGATGGCCTCCGACTGGTCCTTAGTAAAAAGGAGTATTTGGCTAATCATCTACAAATACCAACCAATCCAGAGACAGAACACCTAATTGCTGTGGGGCATTTGTTGTTACGATAGCCACTGAACTCTGCAATTGGGTACGGTGCTCACTAACGCAACACACTGCAATCTCCCTGACAAAATTGTCATCACTTCCGTACAAAATATTTTGCTTAGAGCCAACGATATGACAGATGCACCGTGCGCGACGCTAAGAAAGAAGATCCAACACCCCACTTACCCCATCTTATTTCAATTTGCGGACGTTCTGGCAGCCACTGAGTTTATCGGAAATTATGACCAAATTTCTGACAAAACGTCTATAAAAATTGCTGTAGATAGAAGGCCTTTTCAAAAAGAATTTCGGCAAAGACAGGGAGTTTCTCATTTACACCGAGAAACTATCCAACAGCGCTCTGGTCTGTGCGTCAGCTACTGCTAACACGTCGCCAGAAACCAATAATGTACACGAGGACAATTTTAAAATTGTCAGTGCCATTGACAGACTACATCTAGTTGTAACGCCTCACTCAGTTTTGCTTACTATATTAATTATTCTTGGGGATCCACAAACAGTGAAGGATATAGCTGACGTATATTTCGAACCGAAATATACGATTGTCAACGGAGGAAAAATGGGATAATGTGTTGGTCAAGTGGCGACATTGATTTGAACATATTTAAGTATTCGTCAAATGACTACACCACAACTACCGGTGGAAGTACATCAGCAATCGTCATCGACTGAATACGGGTCCAGCATTCATGCGGGTAAATGTATCCATCCAACGAGCTTCACCACTTTTGACTGGAGTGTCGTGTCAAGAAAGCACTCGACAGCGACAATTCAAATGGGTTGTACGGGAACTCCAGACCTCAGTTATGTACAGCGTTCTAGCCTATAACATTCCAGGTTCTGTAATGATTCTTGAGGTGACTAATGCAACGACACTTGGTACCGTCCAATAAAGTGCCCAAGTGGATCCACGCACACGCAGCACCAGTTAGATTGAGTACGACTTATCAAACTACTGACTACCATGGTCTACAAGCTCGCTGCTATCCGCACGTTGCCACAGTTAAAAAAGGTATTCTTTAGCATACAACTGTCTCGAACATGAGCATCTACTTGCGTGGATGTTGATCCACATTAGAGCACTAATGCTCCACTCCAGCCTCGTCATAGGAATATTGTCAAGCTATTAGCATCATCTCTTCTCGGTGCTCGTTGCGAACCCGTATCAACACCTATCCAAACCACCCATGAACTATTTTATACAGGCTGAAAAGCACTGCTTTACCAACCCCGTGGGTTGATCTGGTGGGTTATCAGAAAAGCTTAATGAAAAAATACCGTTTGTAGTTTTACTGTCAAAGGATGGATTTATCTTATGTATTGCTATGGTACTACTCTGCGAGTAACTCAATGTCTTCAGCTGGCGAAAAATATAAGTACGCGGAATTTCACAGGAGTAGGAAGGAGAGTGGTGTCAAGTAACAACGTATAAGTGGTGGAATGCGTTATGCAACCGGCTTTTAAATATAGCTGGTGTAAGCGCGGAAAAAACAATTCTGGGAGAGCATTCTATGGTTGACACATGTGAAGAGAAACGAAATTTCTAAACATCCCTTACGGCTGTATTGTTCTGCTGATTTCAAGGAATGACTTCTAAGATTGATGTCAATGCTGATTTGCAATAAAGAGCGGCACAAAAGGGTTGGATTGTGTACAGCCAAGTTTGCCATTATCAAGTCGTCTCGTAATCGTCCATACTGTCCGCTGAATACTCCCGGACGTTTCAGCCTATGGTAGATTGTGCATTCCAATGATGTATTTGGGAGCCCGACCTTGAGGTCGGTCCAGTAAAGTGAGGCCATGCCTTAGCAATAGGTGTAGGCTTGAATCAAATATTCAACATGGGGGCGTATTTACGCCCTATGTCTGAACACCCGTCGTAACAGTCCGGCGTGTTGGTTACCAGTTTTCGAAGCCGTTTCGGATTGCCCGGAGAAACCAAATTCGTCTAGAAACATGACGCCAAGGTGGCGTTCGACGGATGATCGATGCAGTACTTGCATTCCTAGCCTGTAGAAACATGTACAGTGGTGTCGTTTGGGGAGTTCCTTGCATTTGCCCACGTTGAAATGTAGCAGATTTGGGTTGACCAGTGAGGTGTCATATCTAAGTCACACTACAGCAAATGCTGACCGGCAACCGCCTGAATTCTACGCTGTATCTTGATCTCGTCAGCAAACAGCGGGAGATTTAAAGCTATTGTCTGTGCAAGGTCATCGATGAATACTACAAATAATCGTGGCCCAGGAACTGAAGCTTGAGGCAAACAACCGCAACTCGTATGGGGTCAGTTGAGGAACGCCGCACTCTGACCGTTAAGTGTGGTCGCACGAGAAAATTGGCGACCCAGCTCAAGAGCGGGTCACTGATCACGTAATATTAGAGCTTGTAAAGGAGAATCGGATCATCTAAACGAGCAAATGTTTTCAGCAAATCCAGGTAGCTTATAGCAAGGGCCTCTCCAGTGTCAGCTGACTCGGTCCAGCTACTCCTTGCGATTAATAAATTCGTTGTGCACGATCGCTGTCAACGAAACCCGAGTTGCTCGGGAGAAATAATGTTACAGGTTTCTAGACAATACACCAAGGCATCGGCATTGGTAGATTCCATTAACTTGGACAGTGCAGGGAGAGGGGCTACTGAGTGGTAGTTTGAAGGCTCAGTCTTACTTCCGCCTTTGTGAATCGGAGTTATTATTCCAAGCTTCCATATGGTAGGAACCTGGTTCCTGTCTAATATGTACTGAAGGAACTGCGTCAAAGGTTTTGTCAATCGTCTTGCTTCTGCTCTCAGTGCCCTTGGGCGAATGGTGTCTATTCTCAGTCTACACAGAGACGTCAGCTTCAGCAAAACAGCTTCGGCAGTAAAATCAATGTCTGAGAGTCCCGGAGGCGGGGAAAGGAAAACTGGAAGATCGTCTGATAAGGAAACCCTCTGAAATGTAGGAGCGTACTTCGTCTGCAACGCGTTTTCTGCTTCGATAGCTCTTCTAGTTGAAACATCAACCGTCCGGAATAAAGGAATTCCTTTCCCCACCTTGCGAAGATCATTTTCATACTTGTGCAACCGTTTGTGGTTTAGCAATACACTGTTTCCCCATGTTCCGCTGCTATGCGACTTTGTCATCTCTGAGTAGTTGCTTGCAGTGGTTACGCTGGACTATGTATTTGATCCAGTTGTCTGGCGTTGGTGATGATCTATACTGTCGTCATGCTGCGTTGTGTACAGTCATCCATATTCCAGTTTTGCTCCCTGCAATAAAAGGCGGTTTTAGGTCCACTGAAAACTCTTGGCTCTGAGGCATTCGTAACCATTTGCTTGAATTTGTTAACTAATTCTTTTCAATGTATTTCTGTGTGACGTTCAAAGGAAAACAACCAGGTTATGAAACTGACAAGCTGCACCAAGCGGTTGTAGCGTGGTGCCCACTATAGCGGGTTTTTCGTGACCAAATGCCGAGTAGCAGGTGAAGTCAAAACTAATGACGGCATAATTATTCCGACTCAAACGGCAGTCTACAACCAGTACATCAACCAGATGTTTCATGTTGGTGAACAGAAAATGCAGCAAGGATGGCGTGTTACCTGCACTGAAACAAATAGCCCAATTGACGTGATTGTAATGTGCTACACTGGTTATGAGCTCTTGCACATCGGCTTTGAACTAAATGATGCATGTTAAAATAACCCGTGATAAAGATGTGTGTGTGCTTTCGTTTTAAACTGCACTCCACTTCGTAGTATTGACTCAGCAGTGGAATCGAAACAAGTAAAACCGAGTCTGGCTAGCCGAACAACCTCCACGTGCTGCCAGCTGGGTGGTTCGAGTTAAGTACGCTAAAGCTAATAATTCGGCGACAGTGTTCCAGGAACTATAAAGTTACCGCCTGGCAAGCGATGTCCCTATAAAAGTCACAAATGTCTACTTAAAAACATTGGGATATGGCAAGTATGATTTGCCACTAAATAAGATCACTGCCACTTGCCTTACCGGAGGATCTTGTCCATTTCGCGAACATCAACCACTTCAAGGATTTCATCTGATCCCTTCTCATATTGGCGAATTCAATGAACAAACTCAAAAATCCACAATAATAGTAACAAATCCACTCAGCATGATAGGTTACGCAGTTGGCGGAATCCGGTTTCGGCTTTGACTGTCACTGTGACCAGCCACAGGACGCCTACGCCTACAGAACGACCATGAGGAGCTTGCGCTGCACCACCCACAGCTCCAACCATACACCCCATATCCAGTGTAAACCCGAAGGAATAAGACCGGGACGCATGCGGATTGGAGCCACGTTTCATCAACGGAGCCGGCCCACACTCCTTCACAGGCAAACACAGGCACGCTGTATTTGGGGAACCAAGTGCACACAAGGCGGTGGCTGGACCGTGTTCCGCTCCACACTGAGTGCATGGAACCACTCTTTGATCCTAACACGGCCACAAGGACCGTGCACCCCGTCCCATCCAGCAACGACCAACTGTCTCCTGGAGCCGGTATATGCGAGGTAGTGGGTAATAGACAGGTAGGTACCTTGTCAACATGCAGATCAAGCGCAGCCACACCGGGGATGTCAAACAACAGCCAGTCACTTGAAACTCCAATTTCAAGTAAACAAAATCGAATAATGCATACAGATACGGTGACATAACTCTTCACTAAATAAGCAGATAAAAGATATTGGTTACGAACAAGTCCGCGACAAGGTCAAGACGTAAGGAAATGTATTTTAAGGAAATGCCGCAAACGCGAAAATGTTAACGAAGTTAACTACAATTAGCTTAATCGACTTGTACAAGTTTATAGAAAGTAGTTCATGTAGACATTAATATGAGATAAACGGCATTAGGACAACATAGCAAACCCAACACCTGAAATAAAGAGATTCAGATCGCAAGCAAGCGGTTAGCAAATCGAATTCATCATACTTAACAACGCTGCGCTGGTTCTGCCTACGTTTTCAGAAGGACCCATCGTCGCTACGGTGGTGGCCCTGAATGGCCTCGCTCATGGCTCACTAGGCCTGCCTGACTCAGGCACTCGCGACCGCATTTGCTACAGCACCATGCGCTAGATGTCAATAGAGTACAACTCATTAGCGCATGTGGCTTCCGCAGTTGCTGCTTTTCTCTGCATGCATGAGGTCTTCCTCCCGCACTTCGGCAACTGCCTTCGTGAGCAGATCGCGCCATGCACGCCGATCAACCGTCTTCGATTCACGTGACCTGCAATCAAGATTAGAACGTGAGAGGCTCACTTAGACCATGTGGTGGTAACGAGCCTTCGATTTCTGCACATGCCGCTTACCAATACTCACTTGACCATATAATAGTTGTTTCGGTATCCGTGTCGTATCCATACGTACACAAATGACCGAGTAACCTTAGTTGCCTCAGCAAAGTATGCAGTCTACTACGTACCTTCTACTTCGGCGCAAGACTTCCGTGCCCGCAGCTTTATCGCACCAACCGATGCGCAGAAGCTGTCAATGACACTGTTGTTGGAACCGCTTGAGATATCTCACTTCTCGCCGGAACATCGTTAATGATTTGCTGCCGTATAGAAGAACAGACAGCATCATGGGTTTGTACACCATCAGCTTCTTGCCAACGGTTAGTTGATGGTTGTTCCACACTAGATACTCTAGTTTCCCGAATGCCGAAGCTGCCTTGGATACACGGATATGAAGCTCAATGTGAAGCTGCTGTTCAGTCGACATCACACTCACAAGGTAGCCGAAGCGGGAGGTTGTTTCTAATACTTCAGCAACAAGGCTGATTTGCGGCAATATTGAAGATTGCACCTCCGGTGAAGGCTGTTGTCCTATGCAATTTTATCATCATCATGGTGACACAATATACATAAATATGTCTAAATTTATGAGGGGGCCTGTGTAATATGTTAAGCCGTCCCCATCATATAGCCATCATTCAGCAAATTCGAGTCTAGCAGTGAGTTCGTACCAACTCGCATTTCATGAGTGTACTACATTTTTGGAATCCTTTATACAGCACCTCGGGAGATCTGCTCAGTCGGGGCCAACAGTGATAGAAGAGAAATAAACACAAAGAAATGGGATAAAGGAACAGAAATGAGAAGATGAGGGCTTTTGTCCGAAGTTGTCTGATACAGATTGTACAAATTATCACTGGAGGCATAAACCCTTAGAAATATGCATGATTTAAAGGGGATTTTCAGAGTAAATAATTGTGGTGACTTCAACAGTTGTAGATCAAATTTGGGAGATCGGTGGTGTGAAATCAATTTTTATGGCCCTGAGCAATGTTGTAGGTGCACAAAATCTGTTATCCATGGCGGGAGAGAAAATTGTATGTAGTGTAGAGCAAGTCTACTGTCGTTCCAACTGTTTAGCTACATCGATAAGAGGAGTTGATTTTGAAGGAGGCAATCATTCAAAGTGATGGTAAACATAGATTATCCTGTTAGGTTTTCAAATAGGGTCTTCAGATGAATCCAGTCAAAAGCGGAGATAAGATATATTTTGTTTTTGTGGAGCACGGAGAACTGCAGTATGTACCTAAGGGGTAAGCTACAGGAAAGAGTAAAACATGATTAGTATTGCAGTACGAATATGAAGCAATTTTCCAGGACATATTTCCGCTTTGCTAAGCGTAAACTTCATGGAAATCAGAATATTTTTTCTTTAGAATATTACATTTATCTACTGATAAACATGGGGAAGGTAGCAAGTTCTGGCAAAAACAGAAAGAAAAAGTACCCAGGTATTGATGCTATATCCATCTTGCACCACTTCCGTATGGGGATTCATTTCTCATGATAGGTCGTAGTAAATCAACTGTGGTTTCTACGCTTGGAAAAGAATGTATAGCATGTCGGAACTTTATCACTTCCTTGATTTCACGTATCTCAGATAGAAGTCTGTTCCATAGTATGGAGTATCGGTTAAGAAAAAGGTTGTCGGACAGTTTTGTTCGTGCTCACTTCATTATTACTTTGTTGTTGTTATTATTTCAAGTGCGATACATTGACAATTATGCTCGTTGTACCGTTAGGTGTGATGAGTGCACTTTTTGGGTAAGTGTATCAAGGAAGATGAAAAGGTTAAGTTTCATTCTTCACAGTCAACATAGATCAAGTTTTGAGGCAATGCAACGGTCCATATAAGAAAGGGTGGTGCAATAGCCTGGTGGACGCTTAGTAAATGATCGTTGTACACGTTCCAATGCCATACGATCACTCACTCTAGCATTACAGTAGATGATGTGGGTATAATCAAGCCATGGACGTGTTTTTATTTTATACAGTGTGTTAATTGATTCTTTCAGGTTAAATGTTTTGAGCAGGATCCCAATGCTCCGACGGGCTTGAGCCACAGTATGTGCGTCATGTTCGGTATTTGCGTAGTAGCTCCCTAAGTCACGGATAGTGTGGCAGTGAGACAATGGTTAGGCATGAATAGTAAGCGAACTTGCTGTGATGTCACATCTGTAGGATACTACGTGGCGTTTATCAGCACAGAATGTCATCAACCATTTGGAGTTCCGTGACTTGAGCGCACGTAGGTCACACTGGATTTCGATTAGCATAATACTGACCTCAGTTGGATCAAAAGCGTAAACCATTTTTATGTCATCGGCAAATAGGAAAGGTTTGCCGGAGGAAAAGATGTCAAAAATATCGTCGAAATATAGTAGGAATAAAAAGGGTCCCATAACACTATCTTGTATCACGCCACTTGTGGCAGGCTTTGGCGTGCTTGTTTCGTATTGAATCTGAGCAATCTGGGTTCTATTTGTGAGGTAAGAATCAAACCATGAAAGTAGTGGTTTGCCTATGTCATTTGCAGTTAGTTTGGATAAAAGGTAGTTATACGGGACACGATCAAATGCCTTGTGCATATCGAGATACATGACCATTGCTGATGAACCGCCATTCAGCGCAATCGTCAGAAGATTTCGAAAGTCAATCTGACATGTGATTCAGGATCGCGCATTTAGAAAACCGTGTTGTGATGTGTCGATATGATTTCGCGTCATCATGAAGCCAAGCTTTTGACTTTATGAGACGTCCCATCATTTTAGAGAGTATAAAAGTATGACTTACGGTATTGTAGTTATACATTTCATGCGCAGAGCCTGACTTGTAGCGAGGAATGACTGCAGCCTTCTTTCATTGTGATGCCACAGTACCGGCTTTCATAGATAGAGAAAACACATTCAGTAGTAGTACAGGGATGTCGGATCCACTGCCTTTTTATCAGTGTTGGTGGTAACTTGTGAGGCCCAGCATGCCATGAAAATTTAGCAGAGGAAATAAGTCGATTTATACCACGGAGTTCAAAGGCGACCGTGAAGAGTTTGTCAACATTAAGCAGAGGGATGATTAGCGAGGTAATCTCATCAGTGAAGTTAACTGTAGAACAAAATTAATTATTAAAACCGCTGCTTATTAGAGTTGGATTGCCAGTTATTTGGTTACCATGAATGAAGATGGTTGGGGTTTCGGTACTCTTGTTTCTACTTTTCATCAGCTTGATGATTTCAAGCTTTTTAGCGTGGCTATTGAGCGCGTGTCTTTCAGCATTCATTCCCCTGATAAGCCGAAGTATGTCAAGTTCGGCGATGACGGTTTGCTGTTGTAATACTAGAGGGAAGTCGTTCGTTTTCAAATAGCGATTTCGTAGCCGTGTGTGCTTGTGGGCAAATGTTTCGGGGGTGCCGACTGATTTATTTTACTGGGAAGCCCCTGATACTCCATTGGTATTAGAGTGTGTAGACAAC